>JBCJKH010050629.1:7932-44651 GCA_039877255.1 Loriculus beryllinus | reverse complement strand
TTGGGTATTAAAATCCACTTGGGGTTTTCAGGCTGAGCACTCAGAGCTGACAGAGTGATGGAGGAGTGATCTGAAGTATCTTTCCAGCCAGTGTGTTGCATGGGCTTGATTGCTATGTTCTTTGTATGGTCAATCAGTAACACCTTATGCAACCCCACTGGGAGCCTAATGATGGTCTCTGAAGGCATTATTTGGAATAACCAGAGATAATTGTATAACTAGGGGGTAATTAACTTCCAGGAATTGAAGAATCAAGCCTTGTCTGCACTGCTTCTAAGGGTGATCCTGTAAAGCCTGGAATTAGAGAAATGTGCTCAAATGATTAGAGTACATGTGATTCGGAAATTTTTGATAAATGGGGAATCTGAGGCTGTTTAAAATCACATCCGTGCATTTCTAAGCAATTCTTTAATAGCAGATAAGGGAGGAAGGCTTGAATATGGTCCTAACGCAACCCCTTTATGTTTCAGGTAACCCTGTCACAGTGGGAATGAGCATCCATATCTCCAGCATTGACCAGATCTCTGAAGTCAACATGGTAAGTTTGGGAACAAAAAAAGAGCCTAATAAACTGTTCTTCCTTTTTCTGTTTGAGATGTGCTTCCAAGACAATGGCTCCTTGGAGCCACCTCAGATCTGAGGGTGCATTCTGAAAAGCAGGGTAATCACACCCCTGCTTCCTTCACCTCCTACTACAGACCTTTCCTGCAGCTGGGAAGGTGTTGGAGGAGGAGTGACACGTCTCTGGTACTGAAGAAGTGGGTTTTTTCTTCTGCCCTAGACACAGAATTTTAAGGGGTGATGGGAGCTCTGTTTTAAGACAGAATTCTTCCTCACTAAAGCTTCAGGGATTCCAGGATGATTTCCCCACATATGATGAAAAAGACAATCAAACACTCAACTGGGCTCTAGAAATTACATTTTTCTCCCAAATTTCTTAGTGTGCTGGTTTCAGTCTGAGCCTTGCTCCCTCCTCCCGCTGAGTGGCCTGTGTTACTGGCATTGCCTCTCAGATGTCCCCCATAGCCTCAGCCCAGCCCTAGGCTGAAACAACCCTGAACTCACTGAAACACTTTGCAAGACAGGACTGGCATGTGGGACCTCTGTGGTACACACCTACCCCTGCTGCTGGTACCTGTGATGTGGTTGGACATGCTGGAAGACTGTAGTTCAGTTCCTAATGTGGGGTAAATTCCAGTAGGGTCAGTCAATGTCTATACTGGCACACTGGAGTATCCCTGTGAACTTGTGGGTGGAGGAACTCTGCTGGCACCTCTGGAGCCAGTGGCATCTTATCCAGAGTATATCCACATCTCTTATACTCCTATGCTGGTTGCACAGCCACCTTACAGAGCCATTAATGCTTATGACTTAAAAGAGTAGATGGGAATTGTACTTTTCAGTTGACATGAAGGCAGTGGTGGCTTTACAGTCAGCCTGCGCCTGCCAAGTTGGGAAACGGTGGCTTTCCATGTTTACTGGTGGTAATTTAGCATTTCCTTGGAGATCTGTACTAGAAAGGGAAGCATCTAATGGAGCTCTGGTTTTGGGTGGCATTTTTAGGCCGGAGTTTTTCATACAACTGAGAAGAAAATATCTGCTCAGATAGCAACAGTTTGGGGTGGTGTTTGAAACTTATATTGGTCATGGTTTGGGTACACATCCAAGCTTGTGTTATCTATATCTCAGAAGCCCCTAGCACCTAGCAGAGGACATAGATTGCACTGATCACTGCCTAATCTTGCCTTCTCTCTTCCTATCCAGAGGCCTTTCCTCCAATCCCCTCTCCAAGAGACTGAGTGGAAGGCTGGTGGGGATCTCCTGGCAGCAGCTGTCCTATTCCTCAGTTCCTTACCCATTCAGGAGAATCCTAGGCCAGTTTAGAGCTCTTGCTGTTTAAGTCAATTAAAACCTTGATCTCCCAGTGCTCCTGTCCTATTTAGCTGTTTCTGGACTCTCCTGCCCTGTTTCCCTGGCCCACCAGCTATTCTGCTGTTGCATGGTGGGGAGGAAGGGAGGAGAGACAATCTGAATAAGTCATTTTTGTTTCCAAACTGCTTGAAAATCCTGGATGCAAATGACTCAGGGTGAAGGGCTAACCATAAGCATCCACGTTCTCATGAAACACTTTCTTCTGCAGGCTCTTTGCTATCATCTCACCATTACCATAATTATCTGCATGGTGCATTACACCTCGGTCTAGTAACAGTGACACTGGGCAGTGTGTACAGTCAGAAATCCAAGCACAGACCTGTGTCCCCATTGCATTGGTTAGTTGTGTTTGAGGTTAGGCTCAACTTAGAAGAGCCAGATGGCTTAACCGAGTTCCATCTATCTTGCCTGTCAGGCCAGAGTTCAACTTTTAGTCATCTCCTCCCCCAGTCTCAACTTGGACCTGAATTTTCCTATGTGATAAACCAGCTGTCACCTTCCTTGCAGAATGAACAACTTGGGGTCTGGACCTGTAGCTTAAGACCCCAGCCTGCCCAAACATAAAGGAGTGAGGGATTTAGTTCTCACCTTACCTGTACCATCTGCACGGATCATCTTTTCTAGACCTGAGAAGATAGCTGAGCATTGCAGAAGCAGGTTTAGGATGAAATCTCCTCCTGGAGACGTGTCTGTGGACTACAAAGGCTGATGTCAAAATGCTTTGTCATACCTGTTGTGAAGATCTGTGGCCAGGCCCTAGCAACGCTTTCCAACCCTTGCCATGGGAATGCGATGCTCTCCCCTTTCCAGTAAACAACTGCTTCCCTCTGCCTGAGAATGGCTGGAGCAAATGCGTATGGGCTGGGCAGAAACAGCAACAATAATGTCTCTGGGGGATGCATGGGAGAGCAGGTTTCATGGTGTGGACCTTATCCACATGCTGCTCTGGATCTTACAGAATTTGGGCAGCTCTATTGATGGACATTGTGTGTTTTGATGAATGTGGCATGGCTGCAATCTGGCTGAGCACCAGGCACTGTTCATGCCATGCTCTGTTGATACTGGGAAGGCATGTTACTTCTGGGCTTCTCTTTATCTCTCCTGGCTCTCTGTTTTACTTGACATGGGCATAATCTGCTCATGCTTCTTACATATTAGGATGAGGTGGGAATGGGGAAAAAAGTGGCTGTATGTGAGAACCTACACAAGATAAAGGTCTATAATCACCATGGAGAGGTGGCTTCAAAAAGGGGTTAAAAAATCAGAATCATCTTAAAAACCAAACATTTAGGGAGCAGAATAATTCTCATGTGGTATAAGTTTCCTGAAGAGATTTTTGGGGCATCATTCTTCTATGTGACAGATGCCCCAGTGAAAGGGCTGTGTCTTACCCCTGCTCTGGACATGGATACTGGCAAGAAAAACAAGGCATTTTTCGGCATCATGTGTGATTGGGAAAGGGACTGTGCAATGAATAAATTAAAGGCACACAAGTGAAGCTCTGTTGTTATGGCAACCAAATAGCTTCTATTGTTCCACAAGGAGTGTTATTACTTACTGCCCCTTGTAGGATAATTAATTAATCCTCAGACATCCTTTTGGGAACAATGGCCCTGGTGCTGGTGCTGGGCAGGCTGAGGAGAGCCCCCAGCTCTGCTGTGTCTTGCCCTAGGACTCTCAGTGCCTGCTGGCTGTGTGATGGCAGGGAACAAGTGCTGTCAGTGATTAGCTGTTTCATGATTCCAGAGGTTGTTTTCCACACAAGTCCAGCTGGATGTGGAGGAATACAGCTTCACTCATGATCTAAAGAACACTCCTTGCCTTCACTCATATAGGAGCTGTATTCCCAAAGTGATGTTACAGTGACATTTCAATCCTGGAGGATACAGGACTCTCTACAAAGGCAACACAGTTATGTCTTTATGCTGGAAGTTCCCAGACACTCTGATATACAGAGTACTTTCCAGCTGTCTGCACATGCTGTGTGTTTCCTGGTGCCGCACCACACAAATTTGATGCACCTCTATCTCCTTGAAGGTCATGCCCAAACATTCCTCAGAAGATGGAGTCATGAGAGCGTGCAGAATGTTCTTAGGTACAGTACTGGCTTTGTAATGGTCTCCCAGTGATGAGAGACCAAAACTACTACTAAGAGAAATGGCACCTTGTTCATCATAGCTGCTGCCTGTGTGTGGCCAGCTGTATGTTCAAGCTCACCTGCTAGAGTAATGCTTTATTACTGTGTACTCCTCTTAGCCCTGCTAAGCAACACTGAGCTGCAGCCTCCATTCTTGTCAGTTATTAGAAAGATTATTTGGAGAGCCAAGATCAGTGACATCAATTGAAATGCCTGGGAAAAGATGCCAGGGGCCAGGCCAAGTAGGTACTGGGGAGGGCATGTTTGACTGACAGACCCTCTGGGAAGTGCTGATCCATGAAGATGAAAAGTCTAGCTGGGAGTCTTTTCATATCCTGTACCAATTTGCAAGTTAGGGATTTAAAGAGGAATATCTTCATAGTAATGTTGAGTAGCTCAGAAGATCTGCATAGAATGGAAGGATCATATATCTTAGCTCCCCTTAAAGGAAATGAGCTGGATGAGTTATTTGCTGAATGCCATTTTGTTACAGACAGTTGATCACAGTAAGCATGGAACACATGCAGGTATTTATAGATGCTTGTTGGTGCATAGTGGTACTTGGACAGTGCTACGTTCAGAACTCTTAGTATGGTACTCAGGTTATTGGGGAGCCTATTAGTACTTCTGACCCAGAAGAATGAAGAGCATTGGCAGTGTGGGCCTCAAGACACCCTGCAGCTGAAGCAGCATGCAGGTTTCTGTCTTTGTGGTACATGGTCTGAGTACTGACTAAAGTCCCTACACCTTAGTGGTCAGCTTCAACCAACCTGTTTGGTGGATCCCATTCTGACGGTATCCATTACCAGTAGCTTCAGAAGGAGCTGGAAGTCCTTCCCCACTCCTATATGTCCTTTCAGCACACAGCTGAGGACTAGTCTGTTCAGGGCATGTTGTACTTGCTCTATGGTGGGACAAGAGTCTAATACTTCTAACTGTAGCCTTTCCTCTCTCTAGGTAATCTCTGGGGACATATTTTTCTAGTACCTGACAGTACAGATTCAAGCATTGATGAACTATTTCAATAAGAAGAACAACAGAAGTTCTGTATGCATTTGAAATACGAGATGGTTCCCCTTCATAACGCTTCAATTTTTGTGCCCTATGATCTGTGCAGTTTAAACCTGCTCTCTCCCGCGCATCTGCACACCGTAGACAGCTTGGAGCATCCAGCCATGTAGTTGTGATTTCTCTGTGGCTCCTATAATTTATTCATCCCAAGATGCTCTCCTACATCTGCAATAACATCGTTTCAGTTTGTATAGCACTAGCTTTAAAGTTTTATAAACCTGGTGACAAGTTGAAAAGTTACAAAAGGATTGTTGTAGAGGGATAGTGCAAGAAACAAGGCTTCCAAATAGAAATGTTTGCAGGAATATACACATTAAAGGAATGATGCCTGTGGGATTGGCAATACCTTTTGCAGTGCAGATAGGTTAGAGGTTGGTGCAGGATGCTTGGCAGAGCTGGCCTTGATGCCTCATTGCTTCCTGCTCCCTACTCATGTATGACCTGTTGCCAGGCTACTATCTTGTCAGAGCGACAGCACTTGTGCTAGCGTAATGTCTGTTATTTCCCAACTTCCCAAAGCTTGTTTGAAATATAAACTGGCTTGTTTGGCAAAGAAGTTTTCCCTGTTTGAGAGATGTAAAACACATCCCAAGACAGTGATGAGCAGCAAGGGTTTTAGATTGGCTTTTATCTCAAAAGAAAGTGGATCAGGTTGTGTGTGAGGGTGATCTTGACCAGGACAGTTATGCCATCATCAGTGGGGCATCACTCTGCTCACTACATCAATTTTTCCTTCTATTAATTAGACATGCTTGAGATAGCCTTTGTGGTGGAATCTGTCCTGATCAAGCTTTGGAGTTCTGTTTTCTCTGAAACATGAAAAAGCACCAATTAGTTGAATTTCAATTCCAGTGTAACTCCTGCACAGTAATATGTGTGCTTGATTGCTGTATGCTGGGCATATTTGATGAAAGAAGGCAATGTGGATGGCTAGGCTCCATGAGAGGCTTTCTTTGGTACCAAACACAGCAACCTCTTAGGGTCTATATTCTCCTTTTCAGAGCTCTTTGCCTTTGGACCTTTTAAGGAAAGGAGAAGGGAAAGGCAGAAGAATATATATCCATGTGAATTGTTGATCTGGAGGCATGATGTCCAATCTATTCTCAAACTGTTCTGACAATCAAATTGTGTATGCAAAATGCTGGTTTCCTTGGGGCTGATGCAGCTTTGGCAGTAGCCTGTGAGGACTCTCAGCATACCCTCTGTATGCTTGCAATAACGGATATAAACAACTTTACTGCACTATGTGCCTGAAAAGGATTTTCCATTGGTATAGATGTTTAGAGCTTTAAAAATCAAGATTTTTTAAGAAAAGACTTCTACTTTTGTACTGTATCTATACTACCATATAATTTTCCAAATATCTTAGCATTTTTCTTATTCTTAACTAAGAGTGTTCTGTTTTGTTGTCACCCCTTTTCAGTGGAGAAATGAGATACAGATATTTCCCAGTCAGTCTATTCTATGTCCCTAGGTGTCCAAAGGTTTTTAAAAAGCAAAGGTTAAAGCATTTAAATCCTACAGTCAGAGGTTTCTGGAGTTATATGCTATGAGATACAAGCACGGCATGACACTCCAGTGCTGTAAATGTTTCCATGTAGCCTAGGGTATCTCCAGCCCTGCGATACTGTGCTATCTATACTGAGCCTGTGCGTATACATTACATCTTCGTATTTAAGGCTGCTGAATATTGAAGACTGCCAAAATTTGATGAAATTAAGAGGCAGTTTTGATGCTGAGCTGTAATGGATCTGCAGGGACTGTAGTCCCGTTGGATTGCTGTAGGTTTCTACAGGTTTGCGGCAGGTAGCAAAGGATGCTGTGGAGCCTTGGTGCTGGAGAACAGCCAGATCCTACAGTGTGGCATGGTAAGACTGGTAAGCTCTAACTTAGGGTGAGATAACCCTAGGCTCTGTGTTGGCATGGACAGGTAGGGGTTATGTGCTTTTTCATATGCTAGGACCTTCTGTGAGCTGTGATGTAAACTAAGGTATTGTAAACACGCAGCTGAGATGGAAGGTTTCTTCAGAGCTGGCAAGTGTCTGCACCTTCGTCTGCCAGTGACTGCTTCAGTACAACTTAGGTCTTGCAGATGTTGTCACTTCAAGTCCTGGTGTGCAGGGCTGCAGTGCATTGGATGGCTGTTTGCTTGGGAAATCAAACATTGACAGTTCTGTACATGTACACGGAGAGGAGAGTTACCAGGACGGGCAGAGGGCAGTCCCACACAATGGCTGTGTGCAGTGTCCTATGCACGTTGTTATCAGTTACTTATAGTCACCTCAGTAACCTTCTCATGTCTCTCTTTCTCCAGCAATAGGAAGTAGCTTGTGCATAAACATACAGCCACTTGGCTAGCTGAAGGAAAACAGCATCATCTTGATGCTTTCCCTCTGCTTGAGGGATGTTTGGAGAAACAAAAGATAGTTTTAGCAGGGTGAAGAGTAACCTCCAAACCTCTCTAGACACAGCAGCTTTGAGCTGGTCTCTTTTGCAGGCAGGAGATGCCTGCTCTGTGGTTCATCTAGATATATGGGAAGAGTAGAAATTGACTGAGCTTCTAGAAACATCTTTGCAGCAAAGCAGATCTCAGGGACTCATCTTATCTGCCATTGCTAGATTTGAGATTGCTTTGTCTATCCTTGCAGTGGTGACATCCTGCGACTGCTGAGACTCTGATATAGTCTAAAAAAACAAGAATCAGGTGTGGATATGTGCTCACCATATTGTGCTTTTCTTTGACAGAAATTCCACAGATTATGCTGGAAGATCCCTTTAGCTAAAGTAGTGCATGAGGACAAGCAGAGCATCTGGCCTCAGGGGTGTTCTGCAGTGTGATGGTAGAGGGGTATGGATGCTTAAATTTGAATAACCAGCGGTCCCCTTTCTGCCCCAAAGACAAGAATGGTCTTTGCACGAGAGGGTAGAGCTCTTGCACAGAATAGTTAAGAATAAAACAAAGCTGTGAAAAGGCCTGAAGTGCTCTCCATTCATTGGTTCTGAAATTGGTTGCAAACAGATGAGATTGTCCTGGCTTAAAAAGGAGAAAATAGGTCAGTGTGACTCATGTGTCAATATTTACTGCATTTATGGCAACTTGCAGAAGGGAAAAAATCTTGTCTTCCATAATATTTCACAGATTATCCCATTCCCATGACAAAATTCTCCCTATGCCCTTGGTCCTGGTGTTGCTTGGCTACAGAGACAGCCCAGTAAATTTACATCTTTGAGTCAAGTTGCTAAGTAACAACTCAAAGATCACTGTAGACTTTCTTCAATGCCATGGCCAGCTGAAAGCTAGGATCTGCACAAAGCAATAGGAATTCCTTCTGAGACACAGATCTCAAGGACTTGGTGCGTGTGTAGCCTGGTAAAGCAGCAGTCCTGCCAGGTCCTTGCCACTGTACTGCCTGGAGGTGTCTTCATGTGGGAGCGGACACCTTTATCCCTTCCCTTATAAAGGGGTCTCCTACGCTTGTGCTGAAGTGCTCTGATGCTTTGAACATTAATTATGTCCTTGAATGAATGTCCTTGTAGGCTGAATTGAATGATTTTGCCATGTACATAAACCATTAGATGGTGAACTGTGGAAACCTAGCTGATACAAGCTCTCTGTTGAAGAAAGACTGTGAACTGCTGGGCTAGAGAATGTGTCTCTGCCCCTGAGGCTTTCTGTTCTACAATGCTTGTTTCTTCCTAGGCATCTTGCAGCATTCACATGATATTTTAATGGGAGAATTTCCAGAAATCTCTTTGTCTGCATAACTGGAAAGTCTTGGTTATGGGAAAGTTGTTGGGTAGACTGGCTGATTCCTAGCCTAGACCTTGACGTTTGCAGCACAAATAAAAAGCGGTGGCAGTGCTTGTTCCAAATAATTCCCCCTGTGTCTCTATCCATGATGCTGTTATCCCTAAGAAGCAGCTTTTGAAGTCCTCCAGTATCACCAGTTCAAGCCTCAGGAGGGCTGAGTCAACCCTGCTCCAGTGCTGAGAAGCAGAGTTCACACGTTTTGCTCACTAGGCAATTTCCCAAATGAGAGCATCTCTGTGTTCTCACTGAAGAGGCTAAGTTCACTCTGCATTTCATTAGGTGACTCCGCCCCATGTCAGGAAAGAAGTCATGTTGGAGAGGATGAGAGTCCATGGCTATATAGTTTGCAGCATGCTTTCAGCTGAACAGTGCTATGTATTACAGTGCTCCATCTGTTCCTGTATCAGCCAAGTTATCTTTAGATCTGAACCTGTCAGCGTTGTATGGTGGTGGCATGAACTGCTTCAGCTTGCATCCTGGCATTCCTGTAGTAGTTAGAATTGCTACTGCAGCAAACTTTGCCCAGGATAAAAATGTCATCTTTTCATTTCTTTTCTTTTCTTTTCCTGCTTTAGTTTTATTCAGGTTTTTACACAGGCAGAACTCCCACAACCTTTATATATATCTATATTTTTTTTATATATATATTAAAGAGCTGCCAGTATTTGAGAGCAATGTTCCAAACTGCCACCTGTTTCAATAGCAATACTGCAGCATTGGAGAGAATTACTGCAGAATGTTGAAGTATCTTCCCACAAGTGAAACCTTCATGTGGTTTGACTGAAAACCAAATTAGATGCTGAGAATCTGACCTTCTGACATCTTGTCATATATACATTTAAAGCATCTAGCAGTAGAGAGTGTATGTGCGCAAGAGTGCCAGTGCCTCAATATAGAACCTAAATCCAAATACAAGTGTGTGCGTGTGGTGTTGCTATTTGAATATGTACATAAATGCTGCTATATATAGCTCTATATGTTATGTACATGTTAAGTGAAGGTGGCAGATATGACAGCTGAATAGCTTTGCTGTTTCTGAATGCTGGTAGAAGCTCCC
This sequence comes from Loriculus beryllinus, assembly GCA_039877255.1. Lineage (NCBI taxonomy): Eukaryota > Metazoa > Chordata > Aves > Psittaciformes > Psittacidae > Loriculus > Loriculus beryllinus. The sequence continues at coordinate 34,643 of JBCJKH010050629.1, read as the reverse complement.
TGCATGCTCCCTACCTCTCTTGTGCTTGCTCTTACCCCTCTCAGCCTTTCTTCCATCACATTTTTCAGGCCTCTGGAGAAGATTGTGTGTGGGGACAGGAGCTGTTAATATTCAGAGTCTGTGCTGAGTTGCTAGGCTACAGAGAAAAATGAACATTCAAGGAAAAGGGATGGTAAAAGGAAGAGGATCTGCTGAGCTGTTTGGAGATCCAGAAAGGTCCTTCAGTCAGACAGAAAGGATCTTTTAGGACAAGGAAAGTATCCATGCATGCCGGATGAAATGTGGGTAGTTTCTACTGCCTGACACAAGTAGAGTCTCAGGTCAGCTTCAGCCAGAAAAATGGCAGAGGAAGGAGTAAAAGGCAAGATGCACTGGCCTCTTCTATGTCACTGATTGCAAGGTATGCACAACTGGCCTTCTAGTGTCTGTGCCAGGGTGCAGTGGGTCACCAGGTTGGAGTGTTCCCTCTGCAGGGTGTGCTGAGCTCCCATCTGAGGCTCTAGTGAACAGGGAAGCAAACCCAAAACAGTCACTGCTCACAGGTTGGACCTCATCTCCTTTTTCCACTGCAGCAAACTGCTATCACAGTATCTCCTTTAACTTCAGTGTGACTGCAGAGGAAGGCAGCCATTGGCTTGTATCCCCTGTCCATCCCCTTTGATGCATTCCTAGGTCATGGATACCCTATTATCCGTAAAGAGTGTGCAGCTAAGGTTCAAGGGGATACACAAGCTCCTGTCCAAGCCTAGTTTTCCTCAGTCTTAGTCTAGTTCCTAAACACAAAGCCTCTTCGTTTTCAACTGTCCCCCCATGAATGAGTGTCAGGTATTTAGCTATACAGACTGTGAACTATCAGACCTACCTTGTGTCTATTCTTCTGGAAGGATGGCTTTGCCCTATGCTCCTGTTCCTTTCCACCAGATTTCTGTACCCTCTCAGTGTTACTGGCTGTGTCAGAACCCTCAGAAAAATCAAACAGTGCTTTTGGGTATTTTTATTATCTGGATACTTTATTTACCGAGCTCACATGGGCTCCCTGCCAATAACTTTCAGCCAGCTCTGCAAATAGAGCTCCTTGGCTCCAGGACTGTTGGTCCTGGTACTGCAGAGAGCACTCACTCAGCATGGACAGAGACTGCAGCTTGTTCTCTGTCATCCAGCTGGCTGTGAAGTCAAAGTCTGCTTGCTTGTGGACCTCCACAGCCTGCTGAAATCTCCTTTTGCTTCATGCATCCTGTAATAAGCTTGACTTGTTCAGCAGAAACAGGAGTGTTTCATACAGCTGCCTTTTGAATGCTATTGTCAGTTAACTACAGTGAGCCCATCCGTCAGGTTTATGAACCTGCAGCAAAGACTCGAGTTGCTAAAGTGGGGGAATGACAATATGGGCCATTCACCGCTGCTGATGGCAGCCTGGATTGGTTCCTTTGGCTTTATCCTGACTTAACCAAGGGCAGACTAACCCATGGATGGAGGCAGAGGTAGATTGAGGGACCACATATATGGCTATGCAGAATACTCCTAGAAGCAGTCACCCCAGATCTACAATTAGGTTTCTGCAGGCAGGAGTCTTAGGGTTTTCAAGAGCCATAGGTTGGATTCAGTTTACTTGGTCTTGTTGAAAAGTAAGCCTTGTTTTCAGAGTACAGTGCTGTTGTTCTTTACCCTTTGGAGACCACCCCTGACCTAACTGTTCTATTGCCAGAAATAGATTTTACTCTTCTGCATTTCACCATCTTATCTGCTTATGCCCAATTATCCTTCCTACATGATCCAACTTTATTTCTATAGGAAATAAACTCATTCTAACTGTTTGGTCAAGCCAATCTGTGCTAGCCTAGTTGAGATAATCTGCCCAGGACACATTAGTTGTCTTACATCATTTAAAGGATTTGTTAGACTCTGGCTACCTCCTGGGCAATGACATCTTTGTGACAATTTTCAGAACCTGGAATGTGGAGGTTTCCTTCTCCAAGTTAAAACAGTGTCTTTAAATTTCTGTGTGTCTTGATAATTGTTGCAGGCAGCCTCATGGATTCAGTGCTCAGAGCTGTGTATACAGCATTTTATTCACCATACATAGTAGTATCGCTTCATTAATAACATGATTCTTTACCTATACAGCCCCAAAACTTGACTGCTACAGAGAATTACAAGTTTTATTTATTTATTTCCCCACGGAGTAAAAGTAATTTCTGTTCATTACACACTTAGCATTTGCCCAGAGATGTGGGGATCCCAAACTGCAGCATGGAGGCAAGTTAGAATCAGTGTCTTGCTTTTACAGGTAAGAGAAAATGAGGCATAGGTGAAAGTGCCCAAAGTCTTCTACAGGATTAGCATTAAGTGAGATGAAATTGATACCCAGAGGTGTTTTCTAGATTTCCCAGTTCCAGTGGGTTACAAACCCCTTAACTGCTTTGATTCCACATTCCTCCAGCCTTTTTTCCCCATAATCTTTACTAGTCAGTGTCTGTGTGGAGGGCTGCAGAACCTCTCCTGCTTGAGGCAGAGTCTGACTTCATTGGTGTCCAGTAAAGCTCTTGTCTAGGTGGAGGGGATGTTTCATTTAAATATGAGAGATGCAGAGGAGTGAAAAGTTCTAAGAAACTTTTGGAGAAATTACCCTTTTCTATTTCCAGGTTTCTCCTGCAAGAAAGCCTACTGAGTTTTAATCTCTTCAAGTGAGCATCCCACCAAGCAAGAAGTAAGAAAATCACCAGCAGGTTAAAGTTCTCTGATGATACATGCAGAGGCTGTGAAGCCCCTTTGGAAAGGTTTAAGGAGCATCACTGGTCTTCTAGCATCACCTTTCCCTTGACATGATCCAGTTTTCTTCCCCTGTCCTTCTGAGGGCTTTAGAAACTGATATCTTCACTAGTCACTGTTCAAATGTCTCACTCAAATTTAATTTACTTTATTAGGCTAGTTTTTTTCATGTTTAATTAAATGCAAACTGATTATTAAAAACATCTTTTAGCTTTAATGGCTGTATATTAGATATGCCAATATGTGTATGCAGAAGAACACTTGCGACATGCTGTAAGGCAGTAAGGGTGTTGCTGGGAAAGCACAAAAAGATAAGCTGGGAGAAGGGAAAAGAGGTGGGATGCAGGCGCCAGCTGTGTCCTGTGACTTGTAGGTGTGCAGAAGGCAGCTGTGTAGCATACTAGGTTAGTGCAGGCAAGCAGTGGAAGGTAAAGATGGCCTTTCTGAAGAAATTACTGAGATGCTGATTTGCTGCCTGAACTCCCCCTTTTTTAAGTGAGCACCTTGCCTTGTTTTTAGCTCTCCAGGTATTACAATGAGTCTTCACCAGTTCCCAGCTCATCTAGGACAAGAGGGTAGTGTAAGCACTATTCCCTTTGACTTTCTGTCTGAAAATGGGTCAAACTCATGCACCACATTTTAATGAATTTAATGTATAGCCTTACTTTTCTAGCCTTACTTGGCTGTCTGGACAAAGCATGGCTTTCTGTGATGGTTTGGCATGGGAAGGCATTTCTTAAGTTACAGTAAGGTTTGGAGTGGAAGCCAGCTAGTGATGCAGAAATTGGGAAGTCAAACAATCCTGCTTTAGGGGCAGAATGGGCACTGGGTTTTGCTCAGTTTACAAGTTCATGGACAACCTAGAGAAGAGACCAGACCAGCAGTATGCAGTAGCTCATGAATTTTATGGCTTAAGAATAGAAACTGCCTGGCATTGTTTTCTAAGAGCTTGCCGAGGAAGATGTCACGCTGCAGGTGGTGATTTTGGGATTGCTGCCTGTAACACTGAACAAGGTTGCTGTGTTGCATGTGCTCATAGAGCAGGTGATATTCATCCCTGTGCCCATCAGTTCTGGCTTTCTCCTCCTGATCTCTGCTTCCACTATCACTGGGGCTGTTAAGCAGATGACATGTGGTGCTTCCTCCTGCTCAGATAATGCATTGATATGCAGGCTCTGAAGTCTGAAAGTCTTGTCATGGGCAGATAATGCCCTTTTGGCTTAGGACCCATCTAGGTATGTCCTCCTGCAGGACCAGTGCCAACCCAGATGTTGCAGGGCTAAGGCATGGCAGGAGAGAAATAGGGCAACATAGTGATGCTTTGCTTGCACGCCCTCAGTTGTTGAGAATGTAGCTGATACCTGTCCCAGTTTCTAGACGTGCATTCAGCAATTAAACACATGCAAATTAATGCAAAAGTAGATCAGATTAGTGAAGGGAGCATCTCCATGCAAAGTACTTCTCAGGTCCTAAAGGAAATGAGTTCAAGAGCACAAAAACCTGCAGCACAGGAGGGCATAGAGTGATGCTAGAAGCTAACCTTTCCTTTCACCTTATATTACTGGCAGAGAGATTGCAGGTGGAAGATGCTCTTCCTGGTGCCCAAGTCAGTGCTGACATCTGGTTATTCAAAAATAGGGGAAGTAAAAAGAGACTGTGGCTTGTGTGAAGCATAGGGAGAAGGACAGTGTCTAAACCAGTTGTCACTTTATGTATAACAGTTATGCAGATTATCAAACTTGTAAACTGGGCACTGGCTTGCACAAAAAGAGAAATTAAAAGCAGTATTTTGGCAGAATACTCTCCCCATGAAAAGTACAGAAAGTACAAGAGCTGCTGCCTCCTGCCCTTAGCAGTGGTAAGAGTCTGAACAGACTTTGTGCTGTCTTAGAGCTCGAAAGACTGCCACCAGGTATTTACTCTATGACAGATTTACTGGTACTTGTTAAGACCTGGGACCCAGGCCTTGAATGGAAATGGGCAATCCCTTATGAGGGCAAAGTAGTTTTTTTAAGTGAGTTTGCTAGGGAAGAGCTGCAGCTCTCTTGCTCTGTCCTTCATGTATTCTCCTGTATGTTTCACACTGCTCCAATTCTTGGCCACTGATTGCAGACACATCCTGTCTCCTCCCCTTGAATATAATTCCTCTTATTTCCTTACCCTCTCCTTAAAATGAAACAAACTTGAAGACTACTTTGTCCTTTAATTTCTTTCTCAAGAATGACGGGAACAGAAGATGGTGTTTAATCATCAAAGATGTTGAAGCCAGCAAACTGTTCATTAGTCTCTGGCAGTGGCAGCTTGGTTTTTACTAAGTCAGATGTTCCATTTTTCTCCTCCTTTCTGGAGCATCTTGGCTTTCCTAATGTTCTTTTTTGATCTCGGACAAGGAGACCATATGTCATTTGCTTATACGGGGAAGGACTTCCATTTGGTCAACTCTCCAAAAGAAGGTGTTTATCAAAGTCAGGGTGGAGGAGAAATGGGGAGGAAAAAGTCAACTGGTGCAGCTAATGCTAGAGGCAAGTTGCAAAAACCTCCTTTATCTCTCAAGCCCAAAGTCATGCAGCAGCAGAAGAGCAGTGTGTGCCCTCCTCTGCAGAAGAGTTATTGCTTCCAGTACCTTACCAGTGCTTGCTGAAACACAGCCTCTACTGGTAGCCTGAAACAATCAACTTCACTTTCAAAGCCTCCAAAAGGTATCCGAGTCATTTGCCACCCACAAAATGGACTCGGCACAGGCAACACCCAGGTTGCCAGAAATACAGTATTTTGAGCAAAGATCTGACCCTTTCACATACGTTATTCCTTCCATTTCTAACCCTGACTTCTGAATTTAGTGTAGCCTCAATGAGCATGCACAATTCTGCCTCCAAACAAGTTTAGTAATAGAGACTCTATAGGTCACAGCACAAATGAAAATGATGTGAGCTAACCTGCCAATGATCTGTATCTCCTAGGAGATGTGCTGAGGGTTTATGAAGCAGCCTGCCTGGGAGGATGCTCCTGGTGGCTTTCTCTTGGGAGATGGAGCTCCTGCCTTGGAGCAGGAGGTTCTGCTTCCTTAGGCTATTCCTTCCTGTTAGTCGCTTCCTTTTATGACTTTGACTGTATTTTCCACATTAATGCTTAGACCTCCCAAAATATTGTTATGTTCCTGTCTCCATGCTTTTGTTCAGCAAATTCCATAGACCTTGTGGAAAGTTATTTTCATTACTTTGCCTTGTACAATGTCCATTGCAGGATGTCAGACACTGTCATCATATGGCTCTGTCCTGTGTTTAACCCACTCAGCAGTTCTCCCCCAGTGACAAGCCAAAGCATGGAACTCACTTTCCATAGTCACAAGATTGCAGATACTAAAGGCTTAATATTCTGTGAGGTAAAACAAGCTCTCAGAAGAGAAACTGAGTAGCTTCAATTCAGAAGCTGCCAGCTCTGGCTCAGGATATCCTTAAGCTTCAAGTAGCTGGAGAACTAAGGATCACAACAGAGATTCTCTTTTGCTTATACTGCTCCCTGCTATTTCTATTCACTGTTCCTGAAGACAGGATACAAATGTAGAAAGACTTTTTTGGTCTGACACAGTACCGCTGTGTCTCCAAATGAGTGCAAGCATGCTTATAAGAAAACCACTTGGACATATACCATGTTTGCTCTGCATGCTGACGTACAACTGTGCAGGAGAAGGGCAGCTCTTTCTGAAGAAGAGGGGTCCTTAGTTTTGGACTTCTTCTTTCACTGCGGAGAGCAGAAAGGGATATATGATGCTATACTGAAAATGGGCCAACTTATCTCCCTTCTTGCTGTGCCTCAGCTGCTGTTGTTCCCTTAGACTTATCTCTCCTGTTTTCTGAGAAACTGGGGAATCCCTGTGCACACTTCAGTGAATTTGTTGCCTCTGGGGTCCTGCAGGAAATACCTTCCTTCATCCATGCCCTCTTGTGTCAACGTTTCAGCCTTTCACTGTTCAGTTCTACATCATCTTTGGTTTGGGGTCTCTGCTGAGTTTCAGAAAAGGCTGTGATTATCAGTCTCCTCCTCTTGTCTGGAGATAGATTCTAGCAGCCCTGTCCTCAGTAGCTGGTGGGAAACACTGTCATTTCAGCATGTGAGGCCACCAACTAAGCTCCTCTTCCTTCCCTGAGGCTTTTGTGTGCCTCTAAGTCACCTGTCCTCCCTCCCTATGTGGAGTCACCTCTGCAACATGAGCCTGCACTGTCTCCATGTGTTGCTCTCACCTCTGTTTGTGTGCATCATACAGCAAGAAGGAGAAGAGAGAAAGGGCAAAGCCTCTGGAAAACCTGGGCACAGGGGAGGCAAATGAGGTGGGACTGATATCTCGCAAGGAGCTGCTCAGCAGAGTGGGCTGAATGGAGGCATGAGAAGCAGGGTCGCATGGGGATGGACATGCTGAGCAGATTTCCAGCAGTACCAGGTGCTATCTTGGCTGTGTGTGGGGCTGGAGGGGAGCTGTAGAGTGGTCTCACAGGGCAATGAGGGCAGTGCAGCAATGCTGTGGTAAGTAAAGGGGCTGGAAACAGCGCTGGAGCTGTGCAGCTTGTGAGCTACTGGGTACCAGACTTCTGGGGCAAACCAAGGGCTAGTGGAGATGGAGGGGAGAGGAACAGCTTTTTTTGAAGCGCATAAGCTCTTTTACCATAAGGGGCATGTGATTTGTAAGTCAGTGAGGCTCAGCACAGCCCATCTTGGTCTCAAAACAGGCTTTCCTCTTGCCAGTGCTGTTGCCTACAGTATTTCAGCTTCCTGCAGTGGAATGGTGGTCAGGGTAAGTACAGGCTGACATGCCCAGTTAAGCTACAAAACCTAGCCAGGTTATCTGCAGTTATCTTTGGAAAGCTTGCTTTTTCCTGGGGGTGGAAGACGGAGGGCCAGGTAGAAGAGAGAAGCACAGAACTGCTCATGTCCACCCTTCAGAAGCCCCTTTTCTCTTTCTCCAGTCTTTGTTTTTCAGAAGCGGAAATCCTAGTTCACACTGAACAATCCCCAAAGGCTTATGCAGCATAATGTTGCACAGAGCTTCTGATGCGGAGCCGTATCTCCCTTCTTCCAGGCTTGCCTCTGCTTCTGTAGTAGCCATCAGATGAAGCAGGTAGTTACATGGGGTAGCCTGGAACATGCATACTCCCTCCAGTGTGGGTCCTGGTGCAGTAGGTGTACCTGGCAGGGAGCTCTCTGCAAAGCTCTCCCATCCTTGCCACAGCAGTAACTGGCCTTGGCCATACTCTGGCCCTGCCTGGGCATTTTACAGTCCTCTAGTAACACCTCTGTGGGACGGACACTTGTCCTGTTCTTTTCCTTTTGCCCAGAAATCCTCCCAGTGGTCAGCAGTGTGATGGGATAGGGAGAGCAGGAGAACGTGAAGTGGAGCACGCGAATCAGCAGAAAGAGAGGGGCTAAGGGAAACCTCAGGCACCAGATAAACTGTAATTATGAATTGTTCCACATTTCCATGATGCTGTCCAAAGAAATCTATTGTGCCAAGAAGCCCAGGAAGATTGCAGAACATTGCTCAACTCAGGCCTGGGCTGGCGGTTCTTCCCCAGAAAGGTCTCTGCACCTGAAGAACACCATCAGACTGATGGTTAGGGTGTAGGCTTTTATTCCTGCACCATTCTGAGTTTGTTCCCATCGCTTTGTAAGCACCTTGTCCCTTTTGTCTTCTAGAGAATCACTGCCACCTCTTCTTTGCTGCTGCTTGAAGGCTGGCAGGAGCCTGCAGTGACAGCAGGGTGGCCTGGTGAGGGGTGAGGTGTTGCAGGGCTCTGTCAAGCTTTAGGGAAATGCAGGTCAGGGAAGCAGCTTGTCAAGATGTGAGGGAGGAGTCCTCGAAGGGGGGAGGATGGAAATGATGCCTCTTCCCACAGGCTTGTTACCAAGGAGGGTAAGAGGCTCCAGGAACTCAGGCATCTGCTCCTCTGTGCTCTCACTGCAATGCAGGTCCAAACACCTGGGAGAGGAACCAGGAAGAACATTTTCCTTTGTAAGGTCTTAACCGAAATGAGTATGTTTGTGCCCCTGAGAGATGGGCTGCGAGGCTTCTGAGGCAGGAGTTTAACAGTCTTTTAAAAAGCAAAGCAAAACCACTTTTTGGCCAGAAAGCTGTCACTGTGTTTTTTGTTCTTTCCAATATGACACAGAAAGTGACAGGTATAGCTTTTGTATGTAGTTTACACCACAGATTTTGTTCTGTAACCTTTTGGATATGCATGTGGTTCTAGATTTCTGAATCATGTTTAGATACCCAAAATCTGGCATACCCATGATGTGGGATTATTTGAGCTTGTTTTCAGATGTGGAAGTCAAACCTGGCTTCAAGCGAAGTCAATGGGAGAAAACAGGCCAGCAGGATACTTCTGTGCTCAGCCCAGATGTTACTACATGAGCAAGGTCCTCACCAGCCCCTTACATAGGGCTGGAATTTGCAGATCAGAAATGCCCATCGCGCAAATCTGTGTGGTCAAAAGGATTCCTGTGGCACTGTAGGTATCTGCTTGGGAAAAGAAAATGTGTCTCTGCCCCCCCTATAGTAGATCATTGCATGTGTTTACAGAAATGCTCTTTATTTAAGAGCTTCTGAAAAATCACTGACTTCCGTAAGGCCACTGTCAGCAAGACTTTTGCCCACTTCTTTAGCAACATCTTGTTATTTTAATATCAGTTGTTTTACTTCCAAAAATCTTGGCTCAGAACCTGTTCAAGACCTCTTGTGAGAATGTTTTCTGTCATTGGTACGTACGAGACTCCTTCCTGTACTACTTGTTTACCTGAGGAGAAATTGTTCTTTTACTTTGGTGCCACAATACTGCGCCTCTGAACAAGCTGATCTGGGGCCTCTGGCTCTCTCCTGGATCTCCTATTACCATCCAGCAGCTAGTATGGTTCCTGCAGAACTAGAGCTGTGAGCCACCAACCAGCTATCCCTGCCTTCTATAAAATTCTTGTCTTAGCAACAGTGTCAACTGAGCAGAAGAAGAGCAGGAGATACGTATGGCATTGTTCTAGGTGGGGATAGCTAGGAAACTGCCCCTTTACTGGTGGATCATGCTCCACTGATGACAGATTTCCTTTACATATGTCCCTTCCTGAGAATCGCAATGAGCTCCCGACTTAGCTCCTATAACAAGGCAAGTGCTAATAGCTTGTCACGGCTGGCCTGGGTTGACTTTGAAACCTTGGCCTCCAGGTGAGATTCTCCATGCGCCCTTTGGATTCTCCAGAGTTTCTGCTCAAACTAAAATTGGCTTTTACCAAGTGTGTGGCAAGAAGCAGTTGCTGAGCGTGACTGCATTGTGCCCAGACACCTTTATGTGACTTAATTGGGAGATCAATCCTCAAAGTCTTAAGCGCAGTGTAGCCCACTGTTGGTTGACATCCTTCAGTGCTACTGTAGTCAGAACTACTAGTACCTTTGCAGGCAAACTCTGCACAGACTGGCACAACAAAGTGGGATGCAGTTTTGTTTAATCGGAGTCATGTAATGTCTTTTCATCCCCTACAAAGCTCAGTCTCGTTTCCATTTTCCCAGATCAAAGCACAGACCCCACCACTGGAGGTGTGGGCACAAACATTTGGGTGCCCAGGGATTTGGAGACCCACCAAAGCTCTGGGCAGTGGCAATAGTGAAGAGACAGAGTTATGTCCCTGCCCTGGAGCCAGGCTGACGCTTCCGTGTGTCTTTCCCAGGACTACACCATCACCATGTACTTCCAGCAGAGCTGGCGGGACAAACGCCTGGCGTATAATGACCTTCCTCTCAACCTGACCCTGGACAACCGGGTGGCTGACCAGTTGTGGCTGCCTGACACCTATTTCCTGAATGACAAGAAGTCCTTTCTGCACGGAGTGACAGTGAAGAACCGCATGATTCGGCTCCATCCTGACGGGACTGTCCTGTATGGCTTGAGGTAAGTCTAAAGGGAACCTTTGTTGGTTGAGGTCAAGAATGAGATCTCATCTAAAATTCACCCACTTCCAGAGATACTCTTGTAAGGCAAGGACCCAAAAGACCACAAGATATTTGGGTGTTGCACAGTTTTAAGATCTGTCCTTTCTCCAGGTTGGACATGGTTGTTTCCTTCAGGTCTCCAATGTTTCCTGTACTGCTATAGACAAATATTGGAGATGGGAATAGTTTGCTCTGAGCATTTCAGGTCACTGTCATTCATGATGCATAATGCTTCCATTTGAAATGTTCATTTTCAGTTGCTTATGGATTTCTGTAAGTTTGGCCTATTGAGATGAGACTGTTACATTCATACTTAAAACTGAATTTCTGTAGCATTTGAGTCAAACCACTTTAGTCCTTTTTGAGTATGAGATAGGAGACATGTTTTTACATAGTTAAAGAAAAATGCCTCTTTATCAGTGTAATTCTAAAGGTCGGGGCTTGAAAGTTGATATCTAGTAGGGAAATGGTACGCAGTGATGAGGCTTTTTATAGTGTTTGGAATGAATTAACATAGGCAAGTTCACAGCCTTTGAAAGTGCTGTGTGTGTGTGTGGTGGAGGTGGCAACGCTTGGCATTATCTGGATATGGGGAGATGCCAGGGTCGGTACGAAAGTTAAAAGGAGGAACAGAGGGCTAAAAGGGGAGCTCGCACCTATAGGTAAGAGCACTGGGTTTGGAAGCTGTAGCTGAAATCTAGGCAATAATTTTCTCAGCCCTGTATTTGTCTGTTTTGAGCATTTCTCCTCTCTGTTTTGTGCGGTTTTTTTTTTCTTTTTGACTACCAGAATTCACAGCTAGCTTTTTAGACCTGTCTCCACATTCACAAATGATAGCGATAGCTCTGGGCTCACATCCCAGTGCAGCAAAGGGGGAGGAAAGACCTTTCTCCTTCAAAGAGAGGGTACACCCACCCTTCCCATTTACAGTATCAGCTCCTCTGCTGCTTCGTGTTTTGTGTCAAAGTCTGACTTGTTATGATTTTTTTCCTCTCTTTAAGTAGCAGGGATGTTTCGGGGAGGGTAGGGCTGTGTGTAGGCATAGCAAAGTAGGAGGCTGCCCAGGGCATCATCCTGCCAGGGCAGCGAGGTGGCTGCACCCTCTGCTTTCCCTATGGCAGAGCCCTGGGAAGCCAAAGAGAAGCAGTCACTGCTGGTGCTGAGGGACAGGCTGCGATATGTGGGGTGATGTACGTACTATTTTTTTCCCTTCCAATTAGTGGATGTCTCTTGCTCCAGCCCCACAGACAGCAAAAAGTGCAATAAGCCTCACTTGGTGACTCCGTCCCAGTTCTGCCTCTCCCTTCCTGAGACAAGTACATCCATCTCTCTGCCTTGGGCCAGTGACATTGCTCAGCTGATGCTACCAGGGAACCCTGAGCCAGTTTTACTGACCCACCAGCAGCCTTTCCACAGTTAACTGTCCCAAATTCCCTCACTGTGTTAAAACAAGAGACAAAGCTAAGCAAGAAGATGCTGCTGCTTGGGGTAGGTAGGAGCATAAATTCAGCCTGTTGGGAAGGAGGAGGTAGAGAATGCTGTTAAGCTCAGGCTTCTCTCTGCTGCTGAACCAGCCCACCTGAGAGCAAAGCAGCCTCCCCCATGCTGGTGGGAAATTTTTGCACACACCTGCCCAGCAAAAGAAGAAGAAATGCCAGTGTATTTTTGTCAGCTGCCATTTAGTCAGCTCAAATAATGAGCACTATGAGCCCTGCAGCACAGGTAGCAGGCAATGGAAGTCTTTGGAGGGTTTGCTCTTGGGCTGGGACACTATGCAAGCATATCCTGCACTGCCCGTTCCCTTCCCATGGGGCCCAGAAGTGTGGGGAATGGGGCTCAGCTCTTTCTCATGACCTGTGTTAACGGGTGAGATGGGGAAAACTGTATCCAGGCCAAAAGAAAGAGCATGACAGCTGTTTGCCCCTGTTATTTCCAGGGCCATTGTAAGAGCTGCCTGTGTTGTTTTAAGTTTTGGCTGGTTTTCCTGAAAGCTGCTCTCTTGCCCTTGGAGAAAACAGAAATTGCAAAGACAAAGCACTGAGCAACTGCAGCTCCTCTTCCTCAGCTGTACCTCAGGTCAGGGTGGTTGGCTTTGACTGTCCTGAAAGCACTGACTCTGCAGGGGGGGTGGGTACAAGCCAGGTGCCCTGAATGCTTGAAGTCCCTCTTAGCTTTATTCATAGTGGTATGAACAATGATTTCTCTAGGGCTGCTTTCTGTACTATTTCATGCATCTGTGACTTTGCTGACAACAGAAGTATTAGGTCCAGTTTTGCAGGTGCAAATAACTGTGATCCTATTCAAAAAACGCAGCCACATGCACGGCAGGTGTGAGCAAGTAAGAAAGTAGTCATTAAATATTCACCTTTCCCTTAATCTTTGCAAAAAAGACACCCACGCTTGTCTTGCAAACAGGAATGAAAGTGCAGGTCCTTCCTGTATTTTGAAGCCTATTCTTGTCTTTTCCTGCGTTTTTCAGGAGGATTCATAAAATGGAGTTGCTCTGATGGAAGAAGGCCAAAGGAGGCAATTTCTGTTCATTTTCCTTTGTTCGCCTGTTTGTTTTTCTCTGAGGGAGATAGCACAGCTCTGCTCCTTCTCCTGATATCTTCTTGCCAGTCACTTCCCCCTCCTTTGAGCTGATCCTGTAGCAAAGTGACTCAATCATGCTATTTGTGGTACAACAGCAATTTTTCTTTCCAGCAGCCTCTGATGTCAGAGACCAGCAAGAATGACACTCTGGCAGGCCCCTGCCTTCAGCAAGTGCTCAGGATCAGGCTCAAGCTCTGGATCAGACCCCAAGGTCCAAGTTAGCTCACACGGGAGTCAATGGGTGTTTTGTTTCTGACTTCAGTGACAATGAGATCAGGCTTCAGATCACTTGTTTGCATGAGTAAATAAAGTCCTTTAGTCCTCTGCTCCACTCCATTGTGAAAGTTGTGTGTCAGGAAAGCATACGCTTGGTTTTGATAGAATTAGCTAATTAATGGATAGAGGCAGTGCAGCAGATGTAATATAGCTACATCTTAGGAAAATGTTCAATACAAGAGCTTACTCCAAAATTAATTCCCACTGGGATTGGATTAAAAGCTGGTTGCCAGGTCTTCAACAAAAGGAATGCATAAACAGCAGTGGGCTGTGCTGGGGCGATGATGCTGGGCTGCTGCGGGTCTGCAGTCAGGACTGGAGCTCCCTATCACTTTCCCCAATGAGTTAGCAGATGGCATACATCCCAAAAGCCCAAACAGGGGCCTGGAGCCCAGATACAGCCCAAAGGGCATTTCTGTCTCTGCAAACACCAAGAGTGATGAGATGATGCAGACTGGCAGAGGTGATAGAGGTTTTAGGGTGGCATGAGCTCACCTGGCCCCCAAACACCATGCAGGAGTTAGAAGTGTCTGTGAAGCATAGGAGGAGAGCTGGTCAGATGTGGCATACAGCAGGAAAGTGTTAAAATGATGTGGAGAGTCTGCAGTGTGAAGGGAGGCTTACAGGAGCTACCCACAAAGCTACGGGTAGTGGAGGGAGGTGGATGAAATAGTGAAAAAGAGCTGGGTAGCGTTGGCTCAAATCCGTGTATGTTCTCTCCAATGGCTTTTTGCCAGAAATTGCATTGTTTTCATCAAATTTAAAAAAAAAAGAAAAAAAAAATAGGGTGAAATTTTTCTTTTAAGAAAAAGCATTTCAGAGACTGCTGATGCTTCACTCCTAATTTAATGTAGAGAATTTTTCACCTCTGTCAATATTTCCCTCGCTATTTCAAACTGCTTTACTACCATTAGCAACATCTGAGTAACAGAGAGTCACCAGAGGCTTTCTCTAGACCTCCAGAGACTGGTCCACTCCTGCCACAATATTCAATAAGCTTTACATTGTCACACATACGAGCTATGCATCTCAATCTGAGACTTTCATTTCCTTTTCTAGACTGTGTAGCATCCATTTGGTAGTGAAAGAAGCTGACACTTGTCAAATGCTGATGTCATCAGTATTTTGCTATAGAGCTAAAAATAGAAACAACTGTAACAATGCTGAAATTCTCATATGGAAATTTGAAATCATATTTGAAACCAGCTTTAAAAGATGCTTTAGGGAAATCTTGGGGCTATTTGGTTTCACACTGAAATGATGAAAGGATAAAACCAGATTCCAGCAAAACAGGTGCTTTGTGGAGCCCAGACTGCATCCCTGAGCTCACAGGGGGAGTGGGATGCTGGGAAGCAGGCACGAAGCCGGGTGGACAGCAAGAGAGATGCAATGCCTGGCTGGCGAGGAGCCCAGGCGATGTAAACTGAGCAACTGAAAATCTGCAAAGGAATTTGATGACGGAGACTAAATCTTGTGCAGGGAGAATGAGGGATCTCCTCCTGCGAAGGTGGTGGTGTGCATGTGCACACCACAGGTGTGTACTGTGTACAGGTGTGTACTTCCACAGGTGGAAGGTGGCATGTGCATGTGTTGTGATATTTTAATTCCTGTCCATGACTGTCACTGCAGTGAGGTGTGTTCTAGAGATGAGGCAGTTCGGATGCACACAAAGGTGCAGAAGCATATCAGGGCTCTGAGCCCAGTGAGTGCTGTCTTAGGGAAGCAGACCCCAGCTGTCCTTGTAAGTGTAAATACCTGTTCAGTACTTAAAGTAAGGGGGAGAGAACCTGGCATACTTCAAAGAGCTCAACACTTGCTGTTTCAGACCGAGAGAAGCTGGGTGTATCTGCTTCATTTCTGCTTTTCATGGGGTATGTTCCCATCAGTCAGTTGCTCCCCACAAGGTAGCAGCTCCCAGGGGACACTGCAGCAAGAGCCAGACCTTGTGCCCCATGGCTGGGGCTCTGCTGGAGCTCATCTCAGGGACTTCTTCATATGTCCCATCTCCAACCTGCCTCTTGATCATGACCCAGCCCTGTATGTATTATATTCCCTAGGACCCAGTCTAGGATTATTGGTTTCTCCTGCTCCTGTCTCACTTGACACCTGCAGTTTGCAAACATGTCCTTGTCCTTTCCATGGGTATTACTTGATTTTCTGAAGAGAAGATGGCCTGATGGGTTAAGACTGAGGAGTTTTTCATGTGCTGAAGCCACTGAGCAATTTCAATTTCCCCAGAAAATAGACCAGAGGGAAGAAATTGGCTATTTTTGCTTCCTTTTCCCTCCCTGAGAGAGGTTTCTCTGGAAATGTGAGAGATGATTCAGGCTCTGCCCTGTCTTCAGTAGCTCTGCCTGCTCCCTCCACTGGTTAGGCAAAGGCAACAGAAATCTCTCCTTTGGCAGCCTGGGTGAGAAGAGTCTGGCTTGTGTACATCCAGCCAGCCCCTTGGAGCTGGTCCTGCAGCCTTACCTGACTCCCATCACAAAGCTCTGCTTTGGGCCAGCTCCCACAAAGGTACGGGGGTCAGAGAAGTCTTCATTAGGTGGCTGGAAGGGGGTATTTAAATGGGAACTCAGCTCTTCAACTGAGGGTAAGGGCAGATGCCCTTCTACATTTTTCACTCGCAGGGATGGAATAGGGGACTTAGCTGGAAATACTGGAAGGAAGCTGAGGAATATGGAATTTCAGAAACTGTGGAAGAAATTGGAGTTCACTGAAACAGGATAAAGCAGCAAGCCAGAGCTGCTTCTCCATCCTTAGTGCTGTAAGAAGAGAGGCAAACATCACCAGGGCCTGGCTGGAATTGCTGCCTGTGCTACATCTCCTATAAGTCTGACTTGTTTGTTAGCAGAAATTGAGGTCAAGGAGTATCCACAAACAGCTAATTCCCACTGTCTCCTCACAAATACCTCTGTGCTCAAAACTGCCGGCTCACCCTGGCAGCATCTCTTTAGTCTTCCTCCCTACCCTATCCCAGCCATCAATCTAAACCCATCCTTGGACCATGTCAGTTCTCCGCCAAATCCCACAGATTTATGTTATGAGTTACTGTTTTATTAATTCAACTTCATCCCAGTCTGATGCTGTTGAAGGAAGAGACCTCCTGCACTGTGAAGTGCAAGTCACTCTTGCCTGAAACAACTGTAACAAATCTCTCTCAAAACATATTCCACTTGGGTCTCTCTTGTTCCCCAGTCCAGTTGACAATTCGCCAGATGCACAGCACACTTGGAATAGAATAAAGAGGTAGAAAAGCAAAACCTTGCAGCCAAGGCAACTTTGCGGGCCGGAAAAATGGTGATTTGAATGACTGGTACCCTGAGTACTAGTTTAGAAGAGGTTTTTTTTTCTTGCCCATCTGAGTGCAGTACACACTGTTATTTATCAAAGGATGCCTATGCAAGCACAGATGCTTTTGGAAACAGAGTGACCTTAGCAGGATTGTGCCAAGGCTTATGGAGTCAGTTTTAGGCAAGCAGACACAAGGGGAAAATATTCTGTACCCTTGCCTTGCTCTTGGTTCTAACGTGACCTCCAGGAGTCTGCAAAGATCAGGCAGTGTTAAAAGAATGGCAGAATTCACCACGGGTTTCTAAATCCCTCCAGGCCCTTCAAAGTTTGTGTTTACTGCCAGGCAGAAGGTGACATTTGCTAGCATGTTTTTATGGCTGACTTGGAGAATGTACAGAGTAAAAATACTCAGTTTGTCTGGGTTTCTTTTTCTCCCTGTTCAGCAAAACAGCAATTTTTGCCTCTCTCTCTGGTCTTAGTCACCAGAATTCCCTTACAAGTCTAACTTCCCCCATGGGGTTAGCCTGCACAAGTCCTGCAAAACCCGAGCTGCTTCCGTCCCTTCGCCTTATTGTTACAAACTGCTGTGAGCTTTGGGAGTCTGTATCCCAGGGGGACAGGAGCATCTTCAGCTTCTTAGGAGATCTGAAATCCAAAAAGCTGCAACCAGCAACTTAAGAAAATGTTTATCCTTTGCTGTGGAGGTGTTTGTGTTAGTCCCTGTGCAATGACACTTAATCCATAACTGCAGAACAGGCAAGTGCCTAGACTGCTAGCTCTTGTGTCTCCTTGAATTAGGAAAGCAATAATAGGGATATTTCTGCTATACTCCTCCTATTCTCATCCATACAGAATTCTAGGCAGCATCCTTTTGAAGCCAAAGGTGTCAGGGATGTTCCTGGGCACTGGACATCGGTGGCCCACATAGTCAATTTGTTTCCTGTTTTTGTCTGTGTCCACAAACAGTCTCTTGGGCATTTCCCAGTTGGAGCACAGCAGAGGCTCGTAACCATGCATAATGGGTATTTTGCATGCAGCCAGACCCTTCTTCTGGAGAGTAAGAATTTCAGTTTAGACAAAGGCTGCTCCTTCTGGCTCCAGAAACCAGTTGCAGGTGCTGTTCACTGGTATGGATGCAGTTATGGTGCAAACAGTGCAGTTTATTTTGCAGGGATGAGCTTGAGGGAAATGGGAGGCCAATTGCTTTAGGAATCCCTCAAAGGTAATAGTCTTCCCCTCTCACCCACCCAGCCCTCCTCAGAAAGTCTGGACCAGCTCAGTTTGAAATCAGATTCTATCTGGGGGAAGTAATTTTTTGTTCCTTACACTTGCAGCTGGTGAATTTGGTTCTCCCAAGACACTGGAAAGGATCTAGAGGATGAATGGGTGGCCAAAGGCCTATAGAGCTGAAGTTTGTTAGAGGGAGATCTGACTCAGGCAGGAGCTGGAAGCACAGTTACCTTGGAGGCAGCCAGCAACAGAATAAGGAGGAGGTGGAAATAAGACATTCAACCATGTCAAGTTTTAATGACAGTTTGGAGCTCTATGATGCTCAGTCTCTGTGAATTTATATAATCATTCTAAGTAAGACAGAAGAAGCCATTAATAAGTAAACAGTGATGTGGAGAGCCAGAGAGGGAATTAAATGGCTGGTGGTGTTCATGTCGGAGAATTGAAGTATCTGGGGGGAACAGAAGTATTTCTATTTGCAGCAAGTTGAGCATTCCCTTTTGAGCTGCAGCTGTGGTGGGACAGTCCTCTGCTGCTGCTGAGTTCAGCTGCAGAGCAGGCAGAGGGACAGCTGGGTGAGGTGCATTACCCTTTCTGTGCCAGCATCTGCTTTGTCAGCAAAAGCTTTAAGTGGGCAGAGCTTTCCTCATAGTAGCAAATAGAGATCTAGCACTCAGAGAGCTTCGTGGCTGCTTTTCTAGAGATAGTTTGTCTCAACCTCTTCTGGGATTGAAGATGCTCTCCAAGCAAGGGATCCATGCTACTTTGACTTTGCTTGGATCCACTGTGTGCTGGCAGAGAAGAGGGATCTCCATCAGCTCACAATCTGCCAGAGCTGCTTGACATCTCATGAATACATATTCCTTTTTTGCCCCCAGTTTCTCCACAGCCCTATGTCCTCCAGATGAACTGTGTCCACCTGCCAGTTGTGCAGCAAAGTAGCAGAGCAGTGAGGACTTGGCTCTTGATAGCATGACTGTCTACAGACCTAGGAGAAAGGATGAGGCAAGGGCATGAACATCTTTCTTGGGGAAGGAGGTGTAAAGGTTGCGATATGTGAGGAGGCTGCACTGGAGGTCTATGAGGTGGGCAGAGATTGTGGGAATAAAAGGGAGGTGGAGGTGGTGGCTGGGCGCAGCAGCTGGAGGGAGCAGGGCCACTTCATTGAGCGCATCGTGCGCATCACCTCAGATGCAGTGCCTTTGTGAATCGCCGTCAAAGCCGATGAGATTTCACACCACACAAATTTCTGAGTTTGCAAGGGGAGGGAGGTGGGTAGAGGAGCTGGAGAGGAGGAGGGGGAGGGAGAAGATGCAGCCTGGCCGGGCGCCAGCGCCTCTTGCTAACGCCACGGGGAAGGTGGCATCCTTCCCTGGCATTCCCTCCGGCCCCCGCGCTCCCTGCTTCCTTTCACTTGGGTTGCATCTTCTGGAGGCAGCGTGCTCTGTCTAGAGCTGTTTACAGGGTGATGCTTTGTTCTCTGCCTCCCCATCTCCTTTCTCACAGAGTGACTATCCACTCCCCCTCTGCTTTCTGTCTTTTAACCTCTCCTCCTTCTTCAGTTCTCCTCCCCCAGGCTGCTTTACCCCTTGCTTCCCCATATCCCTCTCCTATGTTCTCTTACCGTGGTGGCCTCCTGTCCCTCACTATCTGCTCTACTGTTGCTCATTTCCACTCCTGCCTCCTCCATCAGTGCTCATGCCATCATTGCTCTTTGATCCTCTCCTCATTTTTTCACCTCTTACTTCCCTTCCACTCTTACTGCCTGTTAACCCTGCTGAGACATGCAAGAACTCCCTAGTGTAAATCCCCACCATCTAGCTCTCCATCCAGTTTTCTCCATGCTGTCTTCAATGTGCCAAGCAAACATATCTCACAACAGCTCAGCGTGTAACAAGGTAATACATTTATACCCATCAAAGCATGAGGCAGAGGTTGTTCCTGTGGCCCCACAAGGTCACTGAGCAGCGTGAGTTTTGCTTCCATTGCCCTCTGGCTGTGAAAGGTGCGTGGAACTTCTCATCCCTTTGAGTCCCACCTGCCCATAGTACACAGCCACCAAAGGAGCTAGAGAAATCTCTTGGCCTAAGAGCAAGTGAATGTTGGGTCAGTCACAAGGGCCATAGGTGGACATTTCACCAACAGTGGTAGGTGTTGTGCTGAGGGTCACCCAGGGACTACAAACAGGGTACAGCAAAGGGAAGCTGGTGTCCAGGATGCTTTCTGACGTCTTAAGTCTGAAGATTTAAACATCCCTTCCTCTCTGGGATGCAGCTAGCTTTATCCCAAATAGAGCTGGTTCATCAGAGTTTAGGAAGCCCGGAGACAGGACCTGAGCTGAACCTGGTGGCCCAAGCCACCTGCTCCTCACATCTTGTCATGCTGCAAGAGCCCCGCGTCCATGTGGTCCTGTGGTGCTGGTGTCCCTGGGCTTGCCAGGCACACCTCACTGTGGGTACTGCTCCACAGCTGAACTGCTCCAGATGGGTATTTTCTGGCGTGTGGCTCTGCAACCTCTACTCTGAAAACAGAACAAAACCTTCACCCTACATGGTCCCAGGTCTCACCTACCTGAGCAGCACTATATGGGCAGATTACCTACAGCTAACTGAGGTATCTCTGGAGGATGCTGAACTATACAGTGCAGATACACCTGCCCTTTAATGGGAAAAAAAGAGAAACTGTGTGCCTTTTGAGGACAGATGCCTTCCTAGTCTTTTTTTTCTCCCTTTTGTCCTACCTGTCCTGAGGTTCTCTTCTATTTGAACCAGGAGGGCTAAATTCTGCCCTGATGTAAATCTCTGCTGAGATAAATGGGTGTGATCTTGCAAAAATCATTGGAGTGGCTCTGGATTTATGCTGGCTGCTACTGTGAGCAGGATTTGGCGCATGGAGTGTGGTAGCCATAGCTCACTGTGTCGTGCTCTGCATTTCCAACCAGCACTGCAGGTGATAAGCAAATCCTGGCAAGAGACAAGAGGGTCCCTCTCGACCAGAAAAGGCTCTCTCTGGATGTCCTTTGTGGGGCCAAGTTAATCAACCAGGCTGCAGTTTTGGGGTGGACACTGTGGAAAGGTTTTAGCCCTCAGGGCTGCACAAATGGGGTGGAAAAATGTCATTTTTGCATCTTGCACTTTGCGGAAAACAGGAAAACGCGTTTGTAACTGCTATTTCCCACGAGTGCAGTGCAATATATATATATAGTATATGCCTTGTGCAGCAAAGGGGGATGAGTCATGCCCGTGCATGACTCTTTGGTCTCGGTTCCTGGCCAGGACGGATTCTGCACCTGTCACTTTGGGCAAGGTGCAGCTCCTCTCAGGGATGCTTCAGGTCTGTGTCTCCACCGTGCTCTCCTGTGCCCACCTACCCTGGTCCATGAGGATCAGGGTGGGAGAGGCATTGTGTTTCCAGCAGCCTTCCTAGAGGTGCCAAGCTGGGAGGCTGTAATACCGATGCGTGCAATACCAAAGCCATGGTGATAATATTTAAGAGCTCCATGTCCCGTTATCCTTCTCCCCCACCTCCGAGCTTTCTCCTCCACCCCAACCGCATTACAGATAAAAGGGTTAAGAGCTCACTTGGGCCCCCTGCCCGGAGAGAGGGCAGTTGCAATGTTGTATCTAGACTCAGTGAGGATATATATAAATTCCCTCGTCTCTTCGGGTCTATTTATAGCACAGCAGGCAGTGGCAAAGGCTCTCCTCAAGGCTTCATCTCCTACAAACAGACTTCACAGACAGCAGAGAGATAAATTTAGTACACGAGATTTCTTAAAGAGCCAGCAGCTCTGCGGGGCTGCTCGCCTGCCCTGTGCAGCCCCTGCCCTGGTACCCATGGGATGATGCTGCCCCACTGGGGGTGCATGTGTCCCCCCCTCCTTTTTACCCCAGCCTTTCCAATTTTCTGTCCAGCTTCACCCATTCTCTCCCTCTTTCTGGTCTCTTTTTCTACCATTTGGGTTTTTTTATCTTTTTTCTCCCCTTTTTTGCTGGTTCGCCATCTCATCCTCTCCATTTTCTTGATTTTCCTTTTTTTTCCCCTCCTTTTTCTCTCTCTCAAGCCACAGGGCTCAGAAGATAAAGCTTTCTTGTTAACAGTTCACTGGTTATGCCTACATAGTAAAAAAATGTGTAGCTTGATTAATGCCTTCCAGATGGTTAATTGAAAAAAAAGGAGAGGAGGGGGCAATGCACCAATCTCTCCCCTATCTTCGGTACTCTGTGCACATACACCGCACAGGAAGAAAACTGCATTAAGGAGTAAGGGCAGTAATATATTTGAGAAACAGGGGCAGTCTGTTAACGTTGCCAAGCTGGTGAGTTAGATGTGGATTCGTTCTGTCCCTGCTTCATGCCCTCTTCCTACATTTGTGGGGTCTAGGCTTTTGGATTTGGCAGTGCCAAAGTGGGTGCGATGGAGAGGGCTGCATGGGTGGAGAGGAGAGGGCTGCAGGTAGGTCATTGGGACAACTCAGGAAGAAAGGGGAATGGTGATGTGGTCAGCTATTCTTCTCCATAAGTCACTGCTGGGCAATTTAATCAATACCTGTTTGGTTTTATGGACACGTATTGGCAGTCTCCCTCTTACAAACTGACATGCCTCTCTTATTCCCCGCTCTGCCTACTTCTGGTTTCTTTGTCTCTCTCAAGGGAGAGACAGAGGAGGAACACAAATCCCTCCCCACCCTGTTAATAGAGATACTGCCTTGCTGACGTGAGTCACGAAGGGTTTATTCCATACAGTTGAGGTTAAGCAGCATCCAGCCCCCCGCCCCGCACACCTCCCACCATGGATCTCCCTGGTTTCCAGGGAAACAGCAGCCCCAAATGCTGCCTGACTTTCACGTCTGCCTTTCATTTCTCCTTTTTCTCTTTTTTTTATTTTATTTTATATTTTATAAGGAAAAACACAACTGATTTTTTCTTCTCCCTTCCCCTTTTAGGATCACCACCACAGCCGCTTGCATGATGGACCTGCGGAGGTACCCCCTGGACCAGCAGAACTGCACACTGGAGATTGAGAGCTGTGCGTATGCCTCATGCCCATCCTCTGCCACCCGGGGTACCTGATGCCACCCAGTCCAACCCACAGCATCCTGCTCCTGGGATGCCTCCTAAGTGTTTTATGGGCTACCCTTCCTGCAGCAGGACCAGGGTCCCTAATTCAAATTCCATCCTGAAAGGACCTTGTGGGTGAAATGCCCAGGACAACAGAGCTATAGCAGCAGGCTGGGCTTTAAAATCACTCTCACCCTCAGAAGGGGTGGAAGCCTAACAAATCCCTGAGAGCCTACCCTCACTCATGGCTGGCTCTGCTCTGTGTGAGAAATAGGAACCAAGCCCTCCCACACCTGGATCTTCCCTTGGCTCTTATGGAAAATCTCTTCCAACCATGCTGGCGGAGGAGGTCCAGCTCTCCCTCATAAAAATGCACCGCAGTATCCCCACAGGAGCAGTCCAGAGCAGCAGATCCCACTGTAATGATGATGCAGTTTCAGCAGTGATTATCAGAGAATTGCTTTCTTCGTAAAAGAGGTCCCATGGCATCCATAGCTGGAAGGTGCCGTGCCGCCTCCCAGCCCTGCCTGTGCCTGGGAGCCCCCTTCCTGCTCCTGCTCACTCGGGTTGCTCGGGATGCACAGCACTTGGTGCAGCGGGTAATGGGATGTAAATTAGGTCCTGCTGGAGGCACTAATGACATGTCATTTCTGGCACTCCTTAGCATTTTGAGAATAGTTTACGGTACAAACAAGAAAACAGAAGGCAGAGAATTACCCACAGTTCCCCACATTGCGATTTTGTTCTTAATGGGACATGTCAAGCCAATTTGTTAGTCAAAGCTATGTTTCCTTACGATATTTCTAAGATCCATGCTGAGATGAAGAGATTCAATAGTTTCCTTCCTCAGAGCTTTTGTCTTTTACACACTTGCACATTCAAAATCTGCAGGGCTCCATTTTGTTTGCTTCCAAGTCCACACAGCTCTGGAATAAGTCCTTTTATGCTGACATAAAAATATTATATATTAAAAACCCAACCCCCTAAACCCACCAAAATAGCCTTTTCATGATGCAGAGGTGCTGGGTTTGGAAAGCAGCAGCAGACAGCTGGGGTCTCCCTCTCCACAGTAGCTCAGGACGCTCACCTGCAGGAGATAAGCCAGTGCTAGCACTGCTTGTTGATCCTATCCCTTCATCCCACAAATCGTGTTTACCGCATACCCCTGCCTAGCTGTGTGCTGGGATTCAATCAAAACCTGATGAGGCAGGCTGCAAACAGGCTGTTAATCTGACGTTTTAAGATGTCGTATCAATACTTTATGATATTCCAGGTTGAAATGCCTTGTCTTTGTGCTAGTTCTTTTGCTTTTTAAAAGTAAAATGGAAATCTGGTTTTCTTTTTAAAGCTAGAAATCAAAGCAAAGCATTTATTTATAGACTGAGCAACCTTTCCCTTTCGAGTCACTTTAAAAAATGGCTTCCTGAAAACCATGTTTGATTTCATATTGCGTAATGCCATCATAAACAAAAAGATACAGAAAATGGTACCCCATACCAGCAGGTCATGGAATAAATGGAATAGAGCTGGTTAACTGCGAGATCTCCTAAAATTAGTTACTGTAATTTGGCATTTTCATTGCAGATCAGGAAGTAAATTTGAAGTCACTGCTGTTAAATATGTGGATGATGAAGACAGCAGACTGCATGGCTTGCTTGCTGCATGTATGAATACCTCCCAATCTGGACGCATCCAGAATGCATTTGAATGCAGCTAAATGCAAAGGTCTGTGCCTGGGTGCAGGAGCACAGGCCAGGCTGCCACTCTGAGGAACTTGTACTCCCATGGGTATTGACCTGGGGGAATGATGAAAGGATGGCACCTAAGAGCATCACTGCTGGAGGGGTTGTAGCAAGGCTTTGGAAAAGGCTTGGAGTGAGTCTTGGTTATATAAAGCAAGGAGCCATGAATCAGAGCAGGGAATCAATTGACCTCTGAATATATCACTGGTGATGTGGGAAATGGCTCTGTCTATGTTCGGGTGTGAAAATAAAGAAAGGAAGTTGAGAAATCAGAAGAGGTTGAGAAAAGATGCTGGAAAGTGGTTCAAGGGCTAGAGCAGATGTTCTGCAATGGGAAACCGCAATAGCTCAATCTGGTTTGTTTACTGCAAAGGAGGTAGAGAGGTGACTTATTTACAGGCTGGGCGCACCTCTGCAGAGGGGGAGTGCTGGGTGGAAAGGGCTCGGTAACCTCCTAGTCAAATTCAGAACAACCACCAGAGTCTGAAAGTCTGAGCCAGATGAATTCAAATGTAAAATCGTACACAATGTTTTCGGCTGAGAGTGTTTGAGCTGCTGGAATCAACCAGCAGGAGGAGTGGCTGTTTCTTGCTGCTTGCCACACTTGGTCTCAGTGCTCTGGGCAAGATGCTGCAGTTTCCCCTTCACAGATGATGCAAATGCCAGGTCTTGTGCACAAAGCTGGGGTGCTTGAGGCAGTGCAGCACTCTGTGATAACCCAGTGTCTGTGGCAAATGAGATGATAACCACTCATAGGTGTGGGTGCTTTACCACTCGCTGCCATGGGAGCAGGATCATGCCATGAGGTGAGGAGGTGGAGCCCTGGCTTGGCTAGTTTACAACAGAAGCAGATCTGGTATGGCATTTGGAAGATCATTATTATTTATTAGCACCCATGAATAAGCGCAGTAATGACTGAGAGCACAGGATGTGTGTTTGGAGGCTACACAATCATCAAATAATTCCGTTTGGGAAGAGACCTCAGTATGTCTCTAGTCCAGACCGCAGCTCAAAGCAGGGTCAGCTATGAGATCAGACCAGGTTTCTCGGCTCTTTCTCTACTTCTTACACCATCCTCAAAGGTTTAGCTCTGATCTGTGGTATCCCTTGGCTAGGTAGAAGAATTTCTTCTCCATGGTGCATTCAATAACTCATCATTCCCCAGATCCCACTGGTGCTGGTTTTAGTGCCAGCTCTCTTGTGGATGTTATCGTTGCTAAGTATCACCAGCCAACTGCCTCTCTGCTGCAAGGGCTTGTGGACAAGGCTGCCACGCTGCAGTGCATGCTATGAATTAAAGCAGTCTATGGACATAGTTGAAGTTCATGCTCTAAAGGAAGCCTTGCACAGTGCCGTACCAAAGCCTGTACATATATTACTGCTTCTTTGCACACAGAGGTTCTCCCATGCAGCTCTGCACTTTGCTTAGATTAAGAGGCCACCCCTTGTGCAGCAACAGCCACAACAGCTTCAAAACCCAGCTTGCCACAAGTGGCATTAATTTTTAAGTGGAGATGAATCCTTGCTCACAAAGGCAATGGGCAGGACTGTAAACACCACACTGATGAGAAGGGAGTTGCTTGATTTCATCCTCTGGGCCTCATTCCCTGTAAGTCTAGAACATCTCAGGAGTCTTTCTCCTGGGAATGTGACTATGGGCTCCTCAGCACTTCCACCCTATCTGGCATGTGTAGGTTGGTAAGATGCTGTAATAGTGTGTTGATGGGAAAGTGATTGGGGCACTTTGGTTTTCTCTCATGTTAAATCTTACAGCAGGTT
>JBCJKH010050628.1:0-21998 GCA_039877255.1 Loriculus beryllinus | reverse complement strand
CTGCCCATGGCAGGGGGGTTGGAACTGGATGATCTTAAGGTCCTTTCCAACCCTAACGATTCTATGATTCTATGATTCTAAGCATAATAAAGAAGGGCACCATTAAAATATTGCTAAGAAATTAATATTGTTTTTTTTACAGATTGAAACAGTAGGCTGGAAATTAGGAATACGAAGAATGCAAAACTGAATGGTTGCTCATTAGCTGAAGTTCACCCAGCTTGTGCAGTAAGTTAGGGTTCTGGTTGAAAAGTAAGAGTGTGATGATGTCTTTGTAATTTTGACATAATACAAACAGAGGAATCAAATTAGATTACAAAAATGAACTAATTGCTAACAATTCCTAAACTAGGAAGTATGGTGTATAGGGGATTTTGGCTTACATATGTAATAAAAACAGACACCCAAACAGCCTTTCAAAAAAAAAACCTAGATGGCTTTAACTATGCAGAACATTATATTTCCAACTTGACAGTTACCTCCTATGTACTCTTTTCAAAAAACTTGGAACGCTTGAAAAGTTTGCTCTTGGGCATTAATCTCACAAAAACCTGTATGACAACTGTCTTGTACTGTACTTGTTGGAGCTATTTAGGAAGATGTTTCAGTATCTGCAGATCAAAAATCCTCATTTCAAAATTATCTGGAAACACTCTAGTGGTTCTGATGCATAACATATTTATAAGACATTATGGAGAATGAAGGAAATATTAATACAATGTTTGGGGAAATCTATGGAACTTCAATGAATACTCAATTATGTGTTCATTATATGTTAGTTCAGAATATATTTCCACTAACATTAATGAATGAACCAGGCCCTGATACTTGAGAATTTTCTTTAACAGTGAAAAAAGAATTATCCATCAAATAAAATCACATTTATGATTTCAATGTCATCACAGGAGAGCGACAAAGGAAAATTAGAGGAACTAGTAACTGCAGTCTGACTGCAGGGCTAAAAGCTCTCATTATTGTCAGAAAATGCTATGTATCTCAGCTGATACCATGTTTTATATTTTCACTAAGTAATATGGGTCACCTGAAGATCTTCAAGCATCATACTAATATTAATAGCTAAATGAGAGAGAAAGGCACAGACAGCTCAGATAACTGAGCAGGCAGCTCCTTTACTTACCCACATTTACTCCCACACTGATTAGCCTCCTAGGCCTACAAATCTAAGACAATTTCACCACTTACCATTCCATTAAGAACAGTAAAAAATTAATGACAAGGTAAGTCTGATATCAGCTTCAGTAATCACTCCAGAAAGTTAAGAGCTTGTGACTAGAATAGTCTTTAGACCTTTTCTTCTTTTAGTATACTAAACGGATTGGTGGAGAAAATGCTGTTTTCTGTCTACACGAATACACTTCCTTTCTTTCTTTCTTCTCCTCTGTCTCTCACTCACATAGGTTGTCAGGTACTCTGAAATTTCTGTAACTGCTTATTATGTGCTTTAAGAAAGCTCCTCAAATTGTGCCTGTAAGGGCACAGCTGGAGAGACTGCTGCAGGATCATAAACATACTTTCCCACACTGCTCCCTTAAACTGAAGAACACTCCTCTGGAATCATGAGACCATGGCCTGTATTCTGCAAATGTGTCTATCCAGCCCTTTCTGCCAGAGTCCCTATGTATGTGATTGTCTTTTGTCAATGGAATTTTGTCACATGCTTTATGCATGTGTATTAAGTGTTTGTTTGAATCTAGACACCTGCTTCTCCTTTATTTAGAAGGCCATTTCTGTTAAACAAGTGACTTTTGATGATTACTTCTGATAAGGTTAACTCTAATTATAGGGTATTTTTACTTTATACCTCACTAAGGTTTACACACCCTCCTACTGCTGAAATTAATGGCAGAAATCCCACTGCCATCAATTAGGACAGGCGGTGAATACAGCACTGAAGTGGTTCCAACTCTTTCTATTTGCCTTATTTTACCATGGCTTCTTACACTTTGGGTCATGGTGAAATACAGCCATATGCAAAAAGCCTTTGGTAACAGTATAGTACCACTGTCCATATCTTTTACATGTCACAAAAGCCAGATTATTTCACAGCCTCTGACTTTAGGGCACAGTTATTCTTAAAAGGCACAGAAAACCTGAACAATTTAGACTTTTAAAGCTCACTCCATCTGACATTGTCTGTAATGCTGACAGCAGACAAATATCTTAAACAATTACATTTATGATCAGAGATTTTTTTGTATTACTGAGTCACAGAAGCACTTGCAAGTGCACTTAAAGACAGCAGACAGCATATCAAATGCTAGCAGAGATCTTCCAGGACAGCTTTTTAAGTGAAAAAATACCCTGAGCAGACCAAGCTCTGTGAATTACTTACCCTATTAACCATTTATGTTAGTCTATTCTGCTATCATTTTCAAATAGAAATCAATCTCATTTACACAGGAAACTAAGGACATAATTTAACGTGGGGAAAGTACACAAGACATTTCTCTTAACATGAGAGAAGTACCTGCCTTAGTTTCCAGACTCACAGTGCTGCAGGATGGATTCTACAGTCCAGATCTCTGCTCAGTGCTCTGGGTAATGTCCTCTACTTGCTGCAGGGAAAGAAAGCCTTGTCACTGAGGCTTCCAAGGCCTGGATTTCATCCTTCATTGTAATAATGCACAATATCAAAAAAATCAAATACTAAACCATGTTCTTAAACTCCTCTGTTTAATACGGTAAAAGATTATGGCTCAAGCAACCATTCAAATTGGAATCTGTAATTATTTCTGTATGATTAAAGCATGTGTTTTAAGAGACAACTTGAAGTGGCAGGATAGAACTCATTTTGTGGCAAAGGCACTTTTCAATTATGATAACTATATTCACACTAAGATTCTCTGCCATCACCATTGAGACATCAACATTAATGATCGCTCACACAGGTTACTGATGAGTATCTATTTTCACTTCTTCCAAACTCATTACAAAGACAGAATTTGTTATCCAGGATCATGATACAATTGTTCTGGCCCTAGCACAGCCAGGACTGAAAGATGGGAGCTGTGTAGGTTTCACAAGTTGCTACAGTGCCTTTTTACAATGTTGTAGTCGGTCTCAGGTTAACACCTCTCCTCTGATCTCATCTGAGACAACTGCTGGTGTTTCCTTTGCATCTGCTTGAAGTCTTTGGTTGATTGCCACTGCTAATTAATTCTATCCTTTATACCAAACAGAACACAAAGAGTACAAGACCAGTCCACAACCTGACAATGATTTACCGAAACAAAACTATCCTCTGCTCATTAGAGAAGTGAATGGTACTTGATTTGAAAAGAGTTGGTTTATAAGTGTAGATTCCTAGCAAGAAATTATCAGTAGGAATTCTCTGTACTTCTCAGAACTACACTTTTGTGTTTAATTCTGATAGTCTGAAACAAAACAAAAATGGCTTTAATATTCCTGTATATGTCGTCCATAAAGACATCTCTGGAGAAAAGAATATAAGTTAAGTTATAAAGGCACATAAACTTTCACATGAACAACTCAACAGCATTTTCAGATGTCCCCACAGAACAGAAAAATTGAAACCAAACAAATTAATAATTTCTCTTGTATTTCACAGGAACAAGTGCTAAATGTTCCTGGAAACTGTGCAACACTCAGATTCTGCACCAGATTTTGCACAGTTGTTAACTGCCTACCTAGCAGCTGTTGTTCTGGTCGAATTATTAGATATTTTCCTTACATTGCTTTCCTTCCATTGCAAGCTTTACATTGCTTGCATAGTATCTTTCAGGAAATTTCATTTATGGATCTCAGGTTTTGAACCCCTAAAAAGGGACTACAACCACCTAAGAAAATACATACTCCAGAAGCAAGGAAAACAGGCTGTAAAATAGATTATCTAACTAAAACATCCCTTTCTATATTATACTCATCCCTGATTATTTCATTCTAATTGTAGTGAAGGGAAACCTGTACTTCAGATGAAGTGTCATTAATAAATAAATAAAACCCAGTAACCCTAGATTCCCAGCTGTATCAATATACAATGACATCAACATGATTCTGAAATTCAGCTCTTTTAGGCTTTTGTAAACCATCTTTCAGCCAGGATTAGCATCACTTTTGTTGTCAGTGTTGAATTTCAAACATTAAAAGATCCCTTCATAAGCAATAATGAACTTGTAGCAATTAGCTCACTTTCATTTGTGATCATATTTTAATATAATACTAATTCTGGCTACTTTGCTACTGTTGAATACATATAAAAACATTTCAGCACTCTGTGTGCCATGGTAGAGTGTATGAAGTAACCAGATGCCATTGAGTGACTATATTTGGTGCTTATAATTTTGGTGCTTATATTTTAATACAATTTCTGAATTAGTTGCAGACATATTTTGAGCTTGAGTATTATATGCTTGCTTTGATCTCATCATTTTTCTCTACACCATTTCAGTTTTCTCATTCTCATTAGCTTTCAATATTTAGTGTTGAAATGCAAGTCAAAAATTTAAGCAAAGGATGCAGATCAATGAGCAGCAGAAATAGAGAAAGAGCAGAGTAGGAGCAAGCACAAATAAAAGAAGCCTACTGTAAAGTAATGTCTATGGCACTATCATGGAGACCTAGAAAAACTGTTTTCTCTAGGAACACCTTGGCAGTAAAAATGTCAACAGTAAAAACCCCCTTCTTTTAAAACTCATATGAACTTGAGATGATTGTAAAGGGGAAAATTCACAACAGAGCTCAAAAAGGTACCCTCAAGGATGAAAGCTATTTCAGGGTGATTCCATAGAAAGCCCAGTATGTGCTTCATTCCCGCTGCCACTGTCTGGCAGATCATAATATCATGCAAACCTCAGACAGAAAGTATGTGAATATATAGTTTTGAAAGAAGATGAAAAATGAAAAAAACACCAAAAGACCTGAGATTAAATCTTCAATTTATACAAATCAACATTGTTTGATTTCTTTTAACCAGACAGTACGAATTTACAACAGGCCAGAATTCTCAGGTTTAGTGGGAAAGCATTCTTCCAGATTACTACAGACAGCTTTCCTACTGAGACAGGAGAGCATTCTTTTGCAACTAGACAGCTGATATTTGGGATTAAAGATACATCTGATTACTTGTGATCGATGCACCTTCTTTTGTGTACGAGAGATAGTAAGAAAGGTAAAAGTACCATTAAATGATGTCTGGTTTTTCATATCATTATACCTATTTCTCTATCCAAATTCAGACAAACAGGTGCTATGGAACAATTGCTATGCTTGATACTTTTCTTACTGTCATTAAACCAATCAGGAGTGAACCCACTGTAGTCCATTAACTTCCACCAGGGCTTAGATACATTACTACTCTACTCCACAGCATAATTTGCAACTTTTGCTACCATAAAAAATGTTACTTGTTCAGCATAACATGCTATTTCCATCCATGAAAAAATCAGTGGTCAAGTATTTGGAGAAAACGACTTTAGATACCATAATAGACTATTATACTGTAAACTCTAGCCAAAATACAGGTGGGTCTTACTGGTTTTCATCCTACAGTTTTGTCCACATAAACCCCCTTAAAGATGGAAATAGATTTTTGTCTGAAGGAAATCCTCTTATCTGTTGTTCTCAACTTTCTTAAGGTTTTTGGTTTTTTTCAAAGCTAATGTTCATGAAATATATAACAAGCCCCCACTTATTTATACCTACAGTTTTAATTTCTTATAAGGAAACAGATTATGAGAGTGCGTTGTAAAATGTATATAAATTTATCCCTACACTAACAAAGTCCGATTCCTACCACTTCAAGTAAGTCTATTATTGATTCAATGTAATTTAAAGTATTCAAAATAGACCAATAAGTAGGCCATCTGATTATACATAATGTTCCAGGGAATGCAAACAGGATCAGCTTGTTCAGCTTTACCTAGTTTCATAGTTTTGCTCTCACTGAAGGCATTGGTTTCTGTCCTGTCCCTGATTAGGGACAGCACTGCAATTAAGAAATCAGCCAGAAAATCTGAAATGCTGCTTACTGGAGAAGAATCACCCCAAATTACAGCATGCTTTCCTTTATCCTAGTGACAAGTTATTTTTGTTAGAATGACATGCTGTCAGCTCAGATCTTTCATTTTCAACTTCCTTTATACATTCCAAAGGATGAGCAGACTCTGGGAAACCAAGCTGGTTTCTTTTCATAAGGATTTGACTGCTGGAGTCATCTTCCAATGAGCAACTTTAAGGTCCAGAGGTTAACTAAAATCTTTAGCATACTTGGAGACTGAAAGGCAACGTTTTGATGACAGAGTTGTACTTACTTAAGCACAAGAGGATTTATTAAAAAAACTGTTGTTCTTGTCCATATTATCTTAGGATATAAATAGAAAGAAAAGTTTAATTAGTTAAGGAAGAAATTTGAGCTAGGTCTCAAACCAAACATTCGATCCATCAAACAGTAACCTAAGTAGTGGTTATTGTCACCTTTTGAATCCTTTATAAGCCAGAGTGGCAAGCCAGAGCTGACATTACTGTTTTGCCTGGTATCTCCTCAGCTATTTTGCCTTTACCTAGCTGAGAAAACTATAAAGGTGAGCAGCTGACTTGAGATTAATTAAATGAAATTACTGTGAAGAGCTGCAACAGTAGTAAGTACAATAACCATTGTTCTAAGATTTTTATTTTAATTGCTGGAATTACATATGGATGGACCTTATATAGAGATAAGTATCAGTTTTCTTTTTATCCTTCAGAGCTGTTGGGGAGAAAACAGAAGCAAACCTTCTTGACTGTCTTCTTTCCACTGCATAAACTTATTTGTGTTGCCAGATGCTATGCATTCCAGTAAGACTAACTATAAGATTAATGATTACATAGAGTTTAAAATGTGCTGTACTTCCACAAGATTCAGGTAAATTATAAAAAAGCGATCATCAGCTCACAACATCATTTATGTAATCCATGTAATTCAGAAGTTTTATTCCAGCATTGCTATTTTTAAGGAAGTAATATAGTAAATCTTCTAATTTGTTTAGGAATAGCAGCGATGACGGTTTGGTCAATGATTTTTTGTAACATGCACTTATATTTCACAAATCTGTCTGCAATATATTATTTTGCACAGGTTTGAAATGAGCCTTACAGACATTCTAAGCCCTTCCGATATTGCTGCTGCTCTGCGAGACTGCCAAGGTGAGCAAACAATTCAAACTCAAAATCTATTACTTTGTGTAACACATGGCAAGTTCAATGCAATCCCAAAGGAATACTGAACAAGCACATACTGTAAACATGTTTCTATAATCTCTTTACTTAGCTGTCATGACTGATCTATACTGTCAGTCTGTAACTTATCCCCAATGTGATTTTTTTTTTGCTGTTTAGGAGGGTATGGTTCAGTATAGCAAAATTTATTCTTTGACAAGCTTTATGTATTGTTCGTGTTTAGAACAATTAAACTGTAACAAAGCAGCATCTTCAGACCTTTTAGGAACAGTGAATGCAGTGGTCTGGGGTTAATTTGTTTATTAATTTATTTTCAGCTCCAGATTCCTTTACTCCCAAAAAATTCTTTCAGATTAGTGGAATGTCTAAAAAGAGTAGCAGCCAACTGAAGGAGATCTTCCGGATTCTCGACAATGACCAAAGTGGCTTTATTGAGGAAGATGAGCTCAAGTAAGGATTTTGTTAACTGTTCAAAGGCTATCAAAAACCAGAGCTTTTTTTCTTTCTAGAACTGTTTTGTACATGAGAGCACAAGTTATGCTGAATGCTGCTAAAAATTCCAGTAGACTATGAAAGGTGTATTTAAGTAGATAATCCCGACAGAGAGACTAGTAAATACCTGCTTTTAATGCTCTGTATAGAAAAAATAACTTCCTTGGGACGGATTTTGGTAGTGGGTAGAATCAATTGTATCAGGGCAGGACTTACAAAACAGAAATGGATGACTAGGGTTTAGTTCGTCTATCAAAGCAGAGTTTGAAGAACTTGGCTATTATGGTAAATAATTTATTTATATATAGCTATCAGTTTGATTATACAGCAAGCATAAAATAATAATATTCTGTGAAAATCATAATCAAAGTTATTTTCTTCCTAGGTATTTTCTTCAGAGGTTTGAGTGTGGAGCCAGAGTGTTAACCTCCTCAGAAACCAAGACCTTCTTGGCAGCTGCAGATCACGATGGGGATGGTAAAATTGGGGCTGAAGGTATTAATGTACTTATATACAGAATAAGGCTCCTCAGGGTGTGTTGCAATGATGTGTGATTCTCCTTTATTCCCATGGTACATTAATGTACCTCCAGCAATTTTACTGAAACCCTTGTAGTAGCAACCTGTTTAAGGGCGGAAATAGTCTCTAATCTTACAGGTTCATCTCTGCAACTTCTTTTGCATAAGCAAGTAAAAAAAAAAACCACTTAGGATGCCCTAAGGAGCTTTCTCACAAATTTACAGTTGTTTTGAAAGGAACTGCCCTTTATTTCTCCTCCCACTTACTCTGATATATGGCAGCACTAGCATCACTTGTAACACACAAAAGTAAAATCAAGGGCAAAAGAACCACCTCTTCGCAGGAGAGCCAACAGCACCTATACAGGCTCATTTACAGCAGTTGTCTCACAACAGAAGTTACACTAATCAGTGAAATCATTCACAGTATGCAAGAGCTAGCAGCATGTAGTTCAGTATTTGTTCTGCATGAGAACAGAATGATCAAGTGTCACTACCCTGACACAAGATTCCACATGGGGATGGATGCTATTTATCTTTAGTGGCAGTTGAAAGACCAGATAGAAAGGAGCAGCTGTTCTAAGCAGCAGCATATTGCACTCACCCTGTGGAAATGCTGGTGTGATTTAATGGCTGCTCAGTGCAGAAACCTCCCGATCTCCTAATTGCATATTTCTGTGTCCCATTTTGACCAGGAAGCACACACTCACACAAAAGGCTTGCAGCTAGTGACAACTTGCCCCATGAGAGAAGCATGCTGCCTAGACAAGCATGAAAAGGGCTTAGGGAATAGCATGCAGGGAATGTGCTGGTATGCAGAATCCCTATCGCACTGTGCCAGGAGGACAGAACTCTTCTGTTTCTTTCTTTGGAAGGAATTAAATCCGGTTCCTTAGGAAATACGCCAGAATAAACACACATGATTTATCTGTATACTAATACATTCATGCAGGGATGGGACTGATCAAATACTCTAACTCACAGAAGACAAACATTTAGAAGATCTTCCAAATAACAATATCTTACTGCACAACAATACTTCACTATCATTCCACATGGAACTGCACATTGGTTTTGGCTTTAGACTGCGTTCTAAATCAGCACTTTGCAATTGCTGAAGCGTTACAAACCACTAATAAGACACATGAATTCACTTTTAATTCTTTTATTTCAGGTCTTAAATACTTCTTACTCAAATTACACGGTAGTCATTCTGTTATTTTTGCCCAAGATCAGTAATATGCAGAGATAAAGCTAAAACTACCCTGAACATTATATTATTCCTTATAAATGTCAGCAAAACACTTCCATCTGTTGTTTAGAAGGAGGACATTAGGCAATGTCTCTCAGTCATCTATCAGGTAATTGTTTTCTGTTCAATCCTATTATAAATCTCTTGATAAGCTATGAATCTTTTACTCCTATTCCTTTCATTTTAGTATTTCTACTGTAAATATCCTTCTATCTTTTGCAGAATTCCAGGAAATGGTGCAGTCTTAGAGGTTCAAAAGGACCAAACAAAATACAATCTGGGTGAATCTGCACAAGACACTCCAAAACCTTGAAAATCAGGACTCCCTTATTTATCTTAACAGTGACTGTTACTTGTTCATTGCCTTAGTAACATAATGAAACACTGATTAATGATTTTTTTCCTTTGTGTGGATCATTTATCATGCTCTAAACTCTACTTTAGCAGACGCTTCCCTTAAAAATATCCAATAAAAATTGATTACATACTGTAGCTTGTGTCTATTTTTCCGACTGTGAAACTCAAATATGTGAATTCTTAAGAGTGTTAATACCTCCAAGATCTTAACCTTATCAGACCTTCATATATGGAACATATCTCAAAATCTATTTACAATAGTCCTTCTGGATTAGAGCTTGAAGTTCTCAAAACATTCAGATCTTCACAAAGACTAGGAGCTGAGATACAGTTGTGAGGCAGGTGAGGATAAAATCTCTCACTGACTTCCAAGTGAAAAACAGTCATAAGTTTTTGCTTAAGACATGATTTCTACATGAGATCATTGCTGTTTCAAACCATTCTTTTACAATAGCCAGTGAAGAGAACGAGAAAGCAAAACTCACGTTTTCCTGTGGAAAACCCATGTTGACTTAAGGCTTCAGATAACTATGAGGCTTTACAAAGGAGAAGGGAACCAAAAACCATCATCTTGGTGGTATTTAATAGCTTTCTCAATAGGAAGGACTAAAAGTGTGCAGGAAGAATTCGTAGAAATGCATGTTGAGAAATCTCCAACATACTTTCCAGAATTTCCAGTCTGTGTCTGCCATATTAAAAGCATCCTTCACAAAAGCATCTATTTCTAGGGATGCTGAAGAAATGTCTTTTTATGAAATTCAGTCATTAGAGAGGTGTTCAGATGCTCTGATGGAATATTTATATATTCATTTGCTTTCTCAACATTAACAAGTGCTGTATACTGCAGTTCACACATATGCAGCTTGTAGGAGTCATCATAACAAAACAGAAGCCTTTTCAGCAAAGTGAATGGTTTAGTCACTGCAGTTTCAATGCATTTCTTCCTTTGCTGCATGTAAATTACTACATTCAAAATTAACTGCATTTTTTCCTTGTCAAAAGTCTCTATAAATACTGGTAATGTGCAAAAAAAACAGCAAAGCCAGAGCTGAATTGTTAACAAGAAACCAGCTGTTGCTGGGGAAGAGAATGAAGAATCTGAACACACTTGTGAGAAGGGCTATATATCTTTCAGAGCAACAAAGGCACAGAGTCTTTCTCTTTGATGCTTCAATATGCCAGCTCTCCCAGCCTGTATTTTGCAAACCTAACAAAACAGTAGCTAAAAAATTCCTGTTGGTCTCAAACATGTTCATCATTGAAGCAAAAGCAATTAAATAAATTCAAATTTTCCATCTGCCATCCTCTAAGACACCCTAAACAGCTGTACCAATACAAATTCTGTAATGTTTCACTCCTGAGTACTCACCTCCATGTCTTCTCTGCAGCCATCTACTTCTCTAGGAGCCAAGTACTGAAAAGCCAGCCAGAACACAGCTCCTGCCTTTAAAAAAAACGTGTGTATTAAACCACAATTCTTAGTAGCCAACAATTGAAAAGAGAATGTTTGTCCCATTTAAAAATGTTTTCAAGCAGCTTAATTTGGGATACATTTTTTTTGTAAGTTGTATACTCAGTACACAAGAATTTAATATGGTCATCAATTTCTCCTTTTATTGTGCAAAAATAATACAAACTGATAAAAATAATATTTAATTTGAATAGTATTTCTTAACATTATGAAATATGCTCACCTGATGTAAGTCACTAGAGTATCAGTGACTTTAACATAGCTGCTCTGATTTACACAGTCTGACCCATGAGAATCTGACCCATGTAAATTCTCATAGCACAAGACAGATGTCACAGGATATTGACAAGAAATAAGGTGTGTTCTTGGCAATGAAAACCAGTCTGATGACAGAAGGGTCTTGGAGCAGTTCACATGTAAGTTACAAACAAATCCTTCTCCATTTCACTGACAGTTAAGTGTCCTGACCTTGACTAATTGTATTATATCAGGCAGGTAAATGCATGTAAAAGAAAGAATATCACAGTTGCTCTTGCACTCTGAACTCTGGCTCTTCTCAGTGTTTCACCCTTAGCACTGTGCACCTAATCAAAGAAACCCAGAGCCAAATTATAAATTCTGTTATTCCTCACCAAGATGCAACACATTGCTTGGGGCAGGTCACTGCATAGAGGTGGACAGAAAATTCATTCAGTGCCCTGGCCCACAACAAACTTTGGTGAAATCAGAACTTCCTTCATTTCCTAGATAAGATACCACAGCTGTCTGCCTCTGAAGTTTGTGTAAAACATCTGAACTACAAAATATACTTAGACTTAGAGGCAGGGAACAAAAGGAGTAGGGAAGCACTTTGTGACTTGACACACATCCTCTTAGCCAGTTTCCATGTAAAGGCTTTAGAAAAATCTTGTTAATTATTACTTATTCAAAGTATGCCTCAATTGTTCACTGATAGCTTATTATTGTATACAAGGGGTGCACTACAGCACCAAACAGAAAAAAAATACAACCCACTTACTCGAGA
The DNA here is from genome assembly GCA_039877255.1 of Loriculus beryllinus. NCBI lineage: Eukaryota > Metazoa > Chordata > Aves > Psittaciformes > Psittacidae > Loriculus > Loriculus beryllinus. Next base: position 9,690 of record JBCJKH010050628.1, on the reverse strand, counting down.
TATTCTGAGAATTTTCTAACATCCAAAGTATTGCAGTTAAAGGATTTCCATCAGGAAAAAAAGCACCTTATAAAAACTTACTAGTACAGCAGCTGCTCCAGCAGATTACTGTTCTCTGAGTGAGAACAGGTTAAGTAAAGGAAAACTTGTTGACTTGATTTCTGAAGTAGAAGAAACTTTTAAAGTTAAAACAACTTATATAGCTCCTCTAGAATCCTTGAAATGCTAATTCATAATTTGGAATGCTCTTGTAAAACACGTGACAGTGATAACTCAAGCTGGATTTACCCACTGACCCCTTGTCTGCTTGATGACCTAAAAATAAATGCCATTGTTAAGTCTCCTTCTAGAGACATGGTATGTAGAATTCTAATTGTTTCAAGCAGGCACTTGTAGTTCAGAAAACTCCTAGGCAGAACTTTATTGACTGACAACGAAGGAAAAACTAAAGATATTTACTACATTTCACCACAATTTAATATGTGGATATGGGTGCTTGCTGTAGGGAATCAAAGGATCATAGAATAGTTTGGGTTGAAAGGGACCTTCAAAGACCACCTAGTCCAATTCCCCTGCAATGAGCAGGGACATCTTAAACTAGCTCAGGTTACCCAGAACCACATCCAGCCTGGCCTTGACTGTCTCCAGAGATGGTGCATTCACCACCTCTCTGGCAACCTGCGCCAGTGTTTTACCACCCTCATTGTAAAGGATTTTTTCCTCACATGCAGCCTGAATCTCCCTCTTTTAGTTTAAACCCATCACCCCTCATCTTATCTCAACAGAACCTGCTAAAATGTCTTTCCTCATTTGTCTCATAGGCCCCTTTTCAGAAGCGGAAGGCTGCAATAGGATCTCCCTGTAGCCTTTTCTTCTCCAGGCTGGACAACCCCAACTCTCTTAGCCTTTCCTCATAGGAGAGATGCTCCAGCCCTCTAGTCATTTTTGTGGCTCTAAATGAATGAGCAGCCACTTTCTATGTTCATATATTTACTGAATGGGATAAAAATAAGGACTGCATTCATAAACTGTACTCACTGCAAAGATTTGACATGAGGCAGCATTCAGAAAGCTACTACTGACAATCATGCATACAGATTGCAATAAAAGTTGCAACTAGTTTGCAGAATAATCACTGTACATTGCATACTAATTTTATGCACTAGACACAAGAAGTAAAAAAAAATGCAGTTTTAGAAAGCTATACCACAAAAATACAAGTTGACTTCCATTTCTTATTCACTTAATTTACCCCATAATACTTTGTGCCATGTCACCCTGTTTGTGAATAGCTAAAATTAAAATATAAAAGAATAAACAGTGGATTTATTAAACTTCTGAGCATAGATAATACCATACCTTAAATACATCAAACTATGACATAATTCTTCATATAGCTCTCTCTCATTTCTTACTATGATTAGCAGGGAAATAATTAACATTTTACTATAATTCATCTTCAGAGCTGAAATGCTTTTAATTGTCTAGCCCCTTCCTCATTCTCTCTTCCCAGCTTTTCTCTCACATGCACTACAGATCCAGGCTAGCACCAACACTACGCATTCCTGTTAAACACATTAAATAAATCAAAACATTTAAATATCTCAAGTTTTGCATGAAAGTAGGTGGTTATTGCTATTCACTAACTTTGTATTCTTAATCATAACCAAAGCTAGCATAAAGTTACTGCATTCCTTTAGCAAATCTCTGATCCTGCAAAACAAATACATCCATTATTAAACCATCTCTACTCACCACAATACTCAAATAGTTGCTCACATTCCTTGACATCACACTAAGAAGAAATCTGATGAGTGATCTCTGATGAGATGAGGGATACTTCTAGCAGGATCCCTGCATCTAGCTTCAGTGTTGTATTTTCACATCCAGTGACGAAGGCCTGTTGGAGCATTAACAAAGTGTGCAGACCAGGGATACACAGGCATTGTGCTTTTTGCTGGATCACAGTGCTGTTTTGTCATTTATTTGCTAAACTAATCCCAAACCGCTGAGTCTACACATTTGTTAACACATTTAGACCACATACTGTCAATGGAACAGCTATTTGAGCTGTCAGCTGTATTTATTTAGAGCTGTCAGCTCTAACACCCAGAGTGATTTATAGTATACCTTTTTGTTCATGCAGCTGATGGAAATGTTCAAAATAGCACCTCGAAATAGGCTCAACAAACCAAAACATATGACTACACAACACCATTTCTTACTCCTACGTTTGGAAATGCACTGGAAAGCACTCATGAAGTTGTTAATTGCCTCTTGATGCAGGGGTTGTCCTGCAAATTCCCAACGTACTTATGCAGAAGTTTAATTTTACATAATCATGGGCTAGGAATCACATTTCAAACTCAGGGTGATCTGATGCCACTTCGCAAATGTCAAGGTGTGGTGTTACTGCACGTACAATTAAGAAGATGGGATGAAATTGGAACCACAATCGAAGTTTCTTCCTGCCCTGTTAATTTGTACATTAGAAACGTAATCATTTAATTGAACCTGTTATCACTTACTCTTTGTAGATTCTCACAGATATTTTCAGCAAAAGCAATGTCAAGTTACAGATGAGGCTGCACTGAACAGAATAATATTTTAGCAATCACTACACATATATTCCCTTCCTAGGGAAAGTTTGGCACAGAAACACCTTTCTTAGCTACCACCAATTACACTAAGTATCCACTGCCCAACCATACGTGCCTCCACAATATATCCCTTGCAACAGCATATTACAGCAGAAAATAGGCACTCCAGTCACAGACCAGGATCTTCATTGTGTTAAATCCTGAATAAACACAAATCTAAACGTTTAAGCCAACACAAGCCAAAATCCACAGTCGCTGCAGTTTTATAACTTCTTTGGTAAGAAATTAATTAACTTGAGTATTAATTTTAAAAATTTCCATGTTTTACTTTAAGTAAGTAGTATAAAGAAATTAACTTCCCTTCTCGCATGCAGCCCTCATCACCCTTCCCTGTAGTACTACAGAAGCGAGGAAGGGGACTTTGCTTTTCTCATTTGATATATTCAGTCCTGACTAGATGTTCCCAGAAATTGTCTCCTCTGTGTTGCAGCCTTCAGATGGACAGACCATAACTCTAAAGGGCTGATCTGTGCACACTGATGAATTTTAACTCAGAGCTGTAGGCTAGGAATCAGTACTTACTGCATTTAGATGCCTCACTCTGACACAGTGGCCTGATCCTTACTCAGCCCCTGCTCAGAGAAACCCCATGGAGCTCAAGCACAGCAGGATCTTCCCCCATCCTGATTTCCTGTGCTGGCAAAAAGCCCACATCACCTTCCATCCTGGCCCCTCTGAAAACACCTGCATTAAATTATAAATCTCATTCTCCCCACAGCTTTGGAAACATTTCTGACAGCTCTCTGAGACCTGGCTGGCACTGACTGGAAATGCTCCGTCTGCTGCTGTGCCTCAGCCTGTTGTTTTGCTCCTACATTCCCAGTCCATGTATAAGAAGCTGCTCAGCTCTTGAAAGGTTTGGGTTAAATGCCATGCATGCAGGCAGGAAAGGTGATACAGAAGGTTGTGATGAGCTCCATACCCATACTACATTTAGATGAATTCATGTATTCAAACTCCATGTTGAACCACAGAATCATAGAATGGTTTGGGTTGGAAAGGACCTTAAGATCATCCAGTTCCAACCCCCCTGCCATGGGCAGGGACACCTCACACAAAACCATGGCACCCAAGGCTCTGTCCTACCTGGCCTTGAACACTGCCAGGGATGGAGCATTCACAACTTCCCTGGGCAACCCATTCCAGTGCCTCGCCACTCTTACAGTAAAGAACTTTTTTGTTTTGTTTTGCTTTTTAAGTGTGAACTATAACAAGTGGTTATCCCTGTTCTGTGAACAATTGAGAGTTCTGCTAGTTTTGAAAGGACTTCACAAATCTGGAATTTAAATTTTTTTTTATTGATAAATTCTTGAGCTGTGAAGTAGGAGATCCTGTGGAATATGGACAAAAAAGCCCCAGCAAAACCTTCAAGTTTCCCTGAAGGTTAGATATTGGAAATCATACAGTTAAAAGGACACAGATTCCCCAGGTGCTATTTTTTTGTTAGCGGTGGGGGTTTTTCTTACCTCACCATATAGGGATTTAGACTTTTGAATATCTGTGGTTTGTCTGTATGCATGTTGTTTGTTTGTTTGTTTGTTTTTCTTAAAGTTAATGGCCTACAATGGTAAAAACTATGCATTTTTATCTTTTATAGGTTTCATTTGGCCGTGACTTTGAACAACAGCTGAGTTTCTATGTTGAAGCCAGGTCAATGTTTTGCAATTTGGAGCCTGTTCTAGTCCAGTTGATTCATGTAAGCTTCAGTTTATCTCCATTATCTTAACAAGTGGGGAATTATTTGCCATTCTCCCATTCCCTGTCCAGATTAGTGGGCTATGTTTTTATCAGGTGTTTTTAAAGTAGACTTTGATCTTGTCTCTCATGTTATCACGCTGAACTCTGTGAAGTTCTTGCTTGACAGGCATCCACGGTATCCTTGCAACAAAGAAAACTGGCTATCTTGCTAGAGATTTCATGTCTTACAAAACAAATGGCACTTTTATGCAGTCAGAATTTCGGTTCTATCTTCTATAATCCTCCATCTAGGAGAGATTAGACTATGTCTGGATGCAGACACAGGCAGAGTCCTGCTGTCATGGGGAAGGTTAATCTCTTTTCTGTATTCAGTCACATGTCAGGTGAGCATTAGTTGCATCTGATTCCTTTGCAGCATTGTATCTTCTCTTAAATCCTTTTATTATTTTGTGGTTGGGTTTGTTTTTTTTTTTTTTTTTTGTTTTTTTTTGTTTTTTTTTGTTAATAAACTAGAAATCATGGGTTTTCCAGCAGGGAGGGGGTGATGACAGCATTATAGCTGGGAAGCAAGGGAGGACCTAAAGCCTGAATAAATCAGCAAGTCTCCCTTCACAAACCTTCAGAATCATATTTGCCTTAAGGCACAATCACTAAAATTCTCCAAGTGAAAACTAAGTAGTACAGTGAGAACAGAACGTATCAAGGTCCCTTTTGACAGTTTCTCTTCTCTAAATACACGCAGTAAAACATGCAGTTTGTTACTTGCTGCTGACCTAATAAATCTGTGCATTTTTCATTAATGATTTGCTTTTGGGTTTTTTTATGTGTAGTCTGTGAACCAGCTGGCAATGGAAACAAGAAAGGTGATGAAAGGAAATCATTCCAGAAAGACTGCAGCGTTTGTCAGGGTAGGTCTGACTCTAACAAACTTTGAGCCTGCTGCTGTAGCAGATGATACTATCTGCTGCCACCTGAGTTTATAGTTTTTGCAAAACCAGTGTGTTAGTAATTTTTACACTGTTTGTAGTCCTGTTTTCTCATTACCATTGATCTTTACTCTATAAAGCAAATGCTGCCATTTTAGGAAAAAAAAAAGTCCCCAAAGCGTCTAATATAGCAGCTTTGTGTTAAAAAAGAACAGCAAGACTGACTGCCTCTTCAAAGGAAGGTCCACTGGAGGCGTGTTCATGTGAATTCTAGAAAGCTCAACTTTCCAAATTAGGTATGGAACCAAGTACGTAATTTCTGTGTAACAGTCACAGCAAGAATGGGAGATAGGGAGAAAAGAGTATGCTTAAACTGTCTCATAATATCAGTGTTGATATGCTGAAACCAGTATTTGAATTTCAAATAAAGTGCTGCTTTCAAATGTAGTGCCTCTGAGTCTATACAGATATGGTCAAATGAGCTTTGAACCATGCACAAGCTGCTTGTGTTCCCCTCTTCTCACCTGAAATGTGGCAGCTAAGCTGTCTTTGTCTTCGTGTGCTCAGAAGGTGTTTACATATGATGCCATTAAAGAATGGATTTTTGTTGGTGGTACCTGGGCATTGATGTCCTGGACAAAAGATAGTGAGGGCGGCATGGGCCAATTTCTGTATGCCTGGGAGCTACTTGCTCAACCTAGGCATTTGGCCTGTTCCACTAGGTTTAAAGCTGCACTGGATCTCCCTGAGGAGAGAGGGACTCTGAGCTGGAGTCATAGAGTAAACTTTGAGCTAATGTACTTATAATAACAATAATTAATAGTAATAAATATTGTTATACTTATTGAAATAATGAGAAATTTGAAGTTGCTGGTTTTGGACTTCACATAATATTTTTTTTTTATGGAGAGTCTTTCCCAAAATTGATTTACAGATTTTGATTCCTAATGGTGTATAAAATCAGTAATGATTGCTGTAACTCTGAGATAGGAATTTTCTTCAGTTTCCTTTTTTAATTTGCTTTAGGCTTGTGTTGCCTTCTGCTTCATTACAATTCCGTCTCTGAGTGGTATCTTCACACGCCTTAATCTGTATCTACACTCTGGACAGGTTGCTCTGGCAAATCAGTGCCTTTCACAAGGTAAAGCACAAATTTGTCTATTTAAAGGTTCTCTTATTTCAGAATTATTTCTAGCTATGAATAATAACTTGGTTGAAATCATAAGTTGTAGAAGAATATTTAAGATATAATTAAAATACAGCCCTGTTTCAAGCACTGTTACAGTGAAAACTTGTCAGATAAAGCAACTCCTCAGTTCTAACACATCCTGTGATCTAAACAACCAAGACAGATATCTGAGTCTGCATGACATAGTCATGGCTATGAGATAGGTTGTCCTAAATAACTTAGAAATTATGGAAAGCATGGAATGTTTTATTTTCCTCTTGTATAAGTATGCAAGCACTCTAGTCACAAATTGTGTGCTTTATTGTAAGTGTGGGGAAAGAAACTAGTTCATCTGTGTAGTAGTTCACAAGCTGACAAAATCCTGCAACAAGCTGGCAAAGAATTAAAACTTAGGTCACTGGCGCTAGAAACTTGCTACCAAAGCATGTGTGTGAAAAATGTTTAGCTAAGAAATACACCTCTGCATCAGAGTGAAGCAAGGAGTAATACCAAATAATAGGAAGGATGAAAAATGTATTTTCTACTTTTGATCTGAAGTATTTATTGAACCAGGGCCTGAGTACAGTTTGTAACCATCCTTTAGCTCAGTCTTTAGGTAATTGGAGATTCTGGCAAGAAGTGATTTGTGGAAACAACTGGAGCTCCTCTGGCACCAGCATAAGTATTAAGCCTGCATCACTGTTTAATGTCATCTTATGCCTATTCATATCACAAATGGAACCTGTTACCCGTTCTGAAAGTCTTTTCATACTTTTAACTGTTTGCAGTATTTTATTTTTCCTTTTTTTTTTTTCTAAGTGAAGTCATTCTACTTTGTTTCACAGTTTTAAAACTGACTTTAAATGTCTGCTTTTTAATGGTAAATGCTTTTCCTATACATGTTTTCAGTGGAGCTGTGAGAGTAATAAATTGGATTACTTTGCAGCATCTTTTGTTGTGGCTATTAATTCTTTTGTTTAGCTGTCTGCTTCTTCACAAGAGCTTGCTTTCCAAGCCCTGCATTTACCAGTAAGTTCCAGCTGCACAAACAAGCTGACTTAGGATGCTGATAAAGACTTTTTAGTACTGGGTGACTGTTGTGTTTCTTTGTTTTGAATCTGACACTGCCCATGTAGCAAAGCAGAGGGATTTAGAATAAAGCTGTCTGTTTTGTCCAAGTGTGTTGTGCGAATAAAAGATCTGCACAGTCTGTTCTTGTACAATTAGTACTGTGCAGTTTCTTTGTAGATAACAGAGCTTACCAGAAATGGACTCACTTTTTCTTCCTTACATTTGTTTAACTGATCAGCTTACTTTATCATCTGTATCAATTTTTCTTATTATTGCTCTGTTGCAGTGTATCTCTAGTTAGAAGCAAATCCAGAGCAGTTTTTCTGCAATGTTCAGTCTTTGAGGTCTGTGCCCTGCCCATGTTGGGACCATCTCTGTAATGTGATAATCTTTCAATTTATAAACTGCCTTTCCACCATTTTTGTGATCCAGGTCTTCTCTGAGAGAGACGCCTGGGCTCTGACAGTTGTCCACATTTTTCCGTGTGAGCTTGACATGTGAACACAGTGCACTCACTAAACAATGAATAGGCTCCTCATTCTAAAATTTTTTAAGGTAACAGGTATACTCAAAGTATTGTGAACTCAATCTCTAAAATACACATCTGTTAGCCACTCTCTCTGAATTTTAGACCCACACTGTAGAGGGAGGAGCATTTGGTGCATCGTAGTTTTTGTTGAAATGAAGCATATGCAAAACTGATGTTCTGTAGCTCACTTGGTTTACCAAGGTTTTATAGTTATACACTTTTCTGCTTCCTTAGGAAAGCTATTTTGGGTATAATTTGTAGTCAGAGACATGTCACTTGCATGAGTAATTTAGCATGTGTTAACCAGTTAAGGAATAGTGACACCAGTCTTGGGACATTTTTTGTGAATGTTTTTGCAGATTCTGATGTATTGTAGTCAGATAACATGTCCTTGAAAGTTACTTTTAACATAGTTTAATCTGTAATGCATTTCATTTGTATAAGAAGTACTGATTAATTCATAACAGCAACTTTAAATCCAGTCAGTTAACTGAGTTAGCTGATGGCAATTAGACACTGATCTGCAAGAACTAATGCAGCGTGACATGAAGTTTTAATAGTGTGTAATTAATGATAGCAGTAGGCTATGAAGTGAAATTGTGCCTTGTATATAACCTTTATTTTATGCTGATTGGAATTAGTTCAATCAGGTTAGAATTGGGAAGAGAAATAAATCTGAAAGGTAATGTACCTGATCTGATAGCTCAGTCACCAGTGAGGTATGCATGTGTCTGTGTACATGTACCTGCAATTCCTCTTTAATATTCCAGCTGTTCTTTTCTGTGAATTTGAATTTTCCGTGAAATTGAATTTCACTGACTAGACTTCTCTTTGTAATTGGTAATAGGAAGATTTCTCTAAATTGCCAATGTATCTAACTTGAAAAAGGAGTTATGGTACCTATTGGGGTAGATAAGGGGAATTTAAAAGATTGCTGTTTTCTAAAATTGATATGCAGGTCATAGCAGTAACTAAAGTTTGACAGTCTGAGAATTGCAATGAGATGTTACCAACAACTGTAGAGCCGCAGCTAATCTGCCTGTAACTGTGGAGGAGTTTGGGTTTTGTGTCGTTCCCAATCCCCAGGGGTAGCAGTAGTAACCATCAGTCCTAGTGTCTTGCTGTTCCAATTTCCTCTATCATATTGGAGCATTGCGTGCTGGGATTTGCCACAGTGTTAATCAGAGCAACTGTGTGGTGCTTGTTTGAACTCACCGAAAAACTTCAGTATTAGAAAACTGTAATTGTAATTTTTCTTGGAATAGATTTTCTTTAATATGATGAAATTGTGTCAGAAAAAAATGAGTTCATAGGCTCATGAAAAGTCCAGTGTCCATACACTGACAGATGTCTGTCCAGGCATGCTGTTCAACATGTATTAATCATGACACCCTTTAAACTGAAAGAGGGTAGATTTCGATTAAATATTAGGAGGAAGTTCTTCCCTGTGAGGGTGCTGAAGCACTGGCGCTGGGTGCCCAGAGACGCTGTGGCTGCCCCATCCCTTGCAGTGTTCAAGGCCAGGTTGGATCGGGCTTGGAGCAACCTGCTCTATTGGAGGGGTGTCCCTGCCCATGGCAGGGGGTTGGAACTGGATGAGCTTTGAGGTCCCTTCCAACCCAAACCAGTCTGGGATAC
>JBCJKH010050626.1:54477-64496 GCA_039877255.1 Loriculus beryllinus | reverse complement strand
CCCTTCAGATACTGGAAGGCTGCTATGAGGTCTCCACGCAGCCTTCTCTTCTCCAGGCTAAACAGTCCCAACTTGCTCAGCCTGTCTTCATACAGGAGGTGCTCCAGCCCCCGATCATCCTCGTGGCCTCCTCTGGACTTGTTCCAACAGTTCACGTCCTTTTTATGTTGAGGACACCAGAACTGTACACAATGCTCCAGGTTAGGTCACAAAAAGATAAAATTGTCTACCTCAGAGAGACGTGCTACAGCCCAGTTCTCCAAGGAAGAGATCAGATCAGTGCTACGTAAATGTGTTTGTTTTCCTAGAGGTGAGAGCTTGAGCAATTGAAAGGAGTGGTCCAACAAATCAAACTGCACTGTGAAGGATCCTCAGGTCAGGAAGTAGCCAAAAATCCACTGAAGTGATTTACAGAAGTACACAATGTTGTTTATAGCTCAGAGTTGTCAGAACAGATTTCTGCCTGAACTGAGTATATAAATGTGGGATCATGACAGCACAATCTCCACAGAGATAGATCTATCAGTAAGGCTTTAGGCAGCCACAGATAGATTAAAATTGGAATATTCCTCTTGATTTAAAAAAAAATTAAAACACACCTTGGAGAGAAATACTGTCCAGCTAAGGAAGCCATCAGCAGGCCCCAAAGTGATGTGAAAACTGCCAGTGTGATTGTTGCAGATGTTTTCCGGAGAAGCAATGCTGCTAGAGCAGGAGCTCATGCTGAAGCTGAAGCCGAAGCCAAGGATGAGTGTTTGGGTCCAGCAGGTGCTGCTGAAAGGGGCAAATGGTGTTCAGTGAGCAAATTTGCACTGTGTCAAGGGAGTGCATGAAGATTTTTCAATCTCCAGTGGCTACTTTGGTGATGAGTAAGGGAAATAATTATTTTCCCCGAGGCTATTAATATCAATAACAAAAACAGCTCTCCAATTTTCTGTTAAATTTATTATGATTTTGAGAGGAAGCTTTCACTTTAGACACAGAATACCCTGAAAACAGCAGTTTGGTTTCTTTCCCATTGCTCAGTCCAGGTTACCTGATTTCTTCAGATTAGATCAGATGACATATGTCATGTGGCTGTCATGAAACCCATTCAGAAATACCAGCTACTGCAACCTGGAATAACAGAAGAAGGAAAATAATCGGGCTCCCTGTCAGAGCAGAGGTACTGGTGAGGATGTCCTTGCTCTCTTGGAGAAGGATGGTAATGGGTAGAAAGAGTCTATATTAATGCAATTTTTCTCAGTGGACCAATTCATTTAGCCTTTGAAGCGAGGTGGAAAATCCCGATGAAACTCCAAGCGAGTGTTAGAGAGCCAGTTTCTTCAGCCCCTTGCCATAAGCAGTTCTTTTCTTCCTTAATAGTAAAGGCAAACAAGTGCACCACACTTGCAAGCAGTGTGATTTGCATGCCTCTTACAGGTATATTTCATTTCATACCAATGATTGTTCATGCAGATCTGGAGGATTAAATTGCAAATGGAAGATTTAATTAAAATGTTCCTTTTCCTAGAATCAATAATCTGGGCAAAGTAGTTTTTATTTCCATTGATATATCTGTTTTTTCCCTCATTTAAAGCAAACTGTGAGTTATACTTTCTAACACATTGCTTCCCAAAATGCCAAAAGCAAATTGCACCTTCTGGCAGCCCTTGATTCATTTCACATGTTATATAGAATAACTTAACAGATGTATTAGAACACAGCACAAAATAGCATAATTAGGCACAATTTCATATCTTAAGTTTTGAAAGAAAGTTTTTAAGCATTTAAGTAATTTAGTAAAACTCAAGTACTACAGAACAAATTATGAGTATTTTGATCTGTATAGAGTTTGATTCCAGACTCCTAAATCTCAGTAGAGCTTACTTTACAAAGTAACTTCTAATTTATATTCTCTGTTAATGTCAAGAAATTAAATCATAAATCCAGAAGCAGTTCTACACAGTAAGATGGAAATGGTGGAATAAAGTCAAATAATTTTAATCAAAATCCATGAGACTTGTGCTACCTGAGCATTACCCTATCTGCACAGAAAATTTAAAGCATTCTAGCATTTTGTTTATTTAAATATTAAAAATATTCTATTTTTTTTTTTTTAATCAGAATTAGTACAAAATCTTCAGAATCCTTTTATAATAATTGTGAACCTTAGCTAGGAATTCATTTCTGTGGGATTATGCAAGTCCAGAGTTGGACTGCAACCACTCTGGGACTTAATTCTCATGGATAGGATCCTAACTTTGTGAAACATAACAGTGAAATTCTGTCAATTTATATATGCAAAGATTCCATCTATAAATTCTGCCAAGATACTTGTTACATTTTTCAGTGTTTGTGGTATTTCATTAAGAAAAGTATTACCTGCTTAATGCATGAGAGTATTTCTCATTCTGAGAGCAAAGAGAAGAGCTAGAAATAATGTTTATCAATCATACACAACTGTTTCAGTCAGTGTTTCTACAGTGATTACTCTTTGTATTTGCCTTTGAGAAGGGTGGAGGTAGAGCTTGGGTATCTGCTCAAGATAGTAGAAAGAGCTGCTGTTATCTGAATTGTGCATACACCAAGTGTGAGGAATGTTTGGGCTTCACTGCATTTGGATTGGGTTCTGTTCATTTGAAACTTGCAACTTGGTTTTACACTGTGCCACATTGAGTGAGTTTACACTTCAGGTTACAACTTGGGCCCATCATTCTTCATGTGGCTTGTAAACCTGTGGTCTTTTTCTGATTTATACACCTAAGAAATAATAATTTTCAAAAGGTAGGAGGTATTTTGAGATGCTGAAGTTATTCAGAAGGCATTATAAATATGCACAGTCAAAATGTTTGTAACTACAAAGCTGACGAAGTCTGCTTTTAATTCTCTTCTTTAAAACTCTGATGCATAAAAAAAAGAAAATAAAGGTGAATAGCGCAACAGTCAACCATTGCAAGTCTCCACATTGTTACTTCAATAATGCGCAATCTGTTAGCTATCTGAAGACTGTAAACAGACTAATATTTCGAGAAGTATGGGATAAATCACCCATTTGGAAGCAGTGAAGAGAAAATGATGAAGCTCCAAGTGAGTTGTGAAGCAGTGAATAAGGATGTATTACACCAGAGGAAACCATCAATATTTGTTTAGTATGTCAGTGTGAGAAATAAATCTGTTAGCTAATTTGTATTCTCTTCAGTTAATTCCACTGTTTCAGCCTGAGTTTTTGTGTTTTGGTTTAAGTGCTACACAGCTGCTTAATGGTGCTATCAAGTATTCTGAAGTCAGTCTCCTAGAGATAGGGAGAGACTGCAATGCATCATATCCATCCAGAGACTGAAATAGCAGTTCTTTAGGTATCACTCCAACACTTTTACCTCTTTGTCTTCCAATGGGTGGCATTTACCTGACATAGTCAAGATTCTGGACTTATTATGTGCCAACCTCTTTACAAACCAGTTCCAGAATTAGTTAAACTACAGTTAACAAAATGGCTTAATACATGTCTAAATTCTCTTTTTTGGACTGCCTCCTATCATTGGGCTGTTGCTTTGACTCAGGAAGGCTAACATTTTTCAAAAGTGGCCACTGACTATAGCTATTAGCTATGTGAACTTGATCTACATAAGTACCAAATTCCCACAGATCATTTGTCTAATGGAGATGCAGCTACTGACCACCAGTAAAACTGAACTTTGCAGTGTGAGCACTCTGACACTGAGACAGTGTTTTGTTGATGTTCCTCAGTCCTTTTCTTCTTTCCTCGTAGCCTTTATTTTTTTCCCCTCACTTGTAATACAAAAAAGGAAAGAGAAAAGGTAGCATTTTGTTCTTTAAAAGATATATAGCTCTTGCTGTTGGATGAGCTGAAAAGGAAAAGATGTTATAAGTTTTCATGTACCCAACTTGAAATCAGTTTGGTTTGCTATCTGGAAGTTGTCTTGGAGAACAGAGTTAATTTTTATGCTAGTTGTTAGACCAGCTGATCATTTTATGAAAGGTGGGTCAGGAATCAGATACCTCCTTTAATTTTCTGCTTCTCTCAAATTCTCCTGCCAACAAATATTACCTGAATTGTTTGTTCATGAAAGATTTTATAAAGGTCTTTTTAAAAAACTCATTTCAAAATACAGATGTAAAGGGCTGCAAAGGTTAGGAGGGCTTGCTTTAAATCCCGCTATCATTTTTTCATTGATCATCTAATTTTTGCCATTTAATAAATGTCTGTATAACTGCAAGAATAAAGTTGGATTGATTCTAATCAACTTGTACTGAAGGTATTTCAGCAAAGCAAAGAAAACAAACATTGATATGACATGAAATGAACATGGAAAGAATATTAATCTACATTAAAATACATTCTAAAGTCCATTGAATAAATGAGGAAAAAAGGAAAATATTGTCCTGGGAAAATAAAAGCGTTTTGTTGTATTAAACATTTACAAATGGTAAATTTCTTGTTTAATGATATTCAGCTGTGGCTAGAGGCTTCCAAATTCATGTCCCAAGTCCTTTCAGCTACAAGCTGCAAAACTTTCCTCTTTCCACATGCAAATAATTAAGTAGGGTGAGAAGTGAAAAATTGTGAGTAAATTTAATTAAGAGATAGATGTTTTTACACTTCAGTAAAAAATATAATGCAGCATGAATCTACTTCCTTCAAATGGAGCATTGATGGACACTAAACTTTGATTTGAACTATAAATTATTCCTGTTTTAGAGAAGGTAGCAAACAGGAAATGCTTAAAGATGGAGCTGGCTCCAAGGAAGCCGTTAAGTACAAGAAGCTAACCCGAATGAAGAATTTGCCATGAATAATGTGTTATTTAGTACTTTTTTCCATACAACTTGTACATCAAAGAAGCAGGCTTTTCAATTCTTTTATTAATTGTTTAACGAATAGGTCTTGAAAAAAATCAACACTTGCATAGTCTGCATTGTAGACTTCATTGCAAATATTTCTTTGCCTAATATTCATGCTTCATCATTAAAACTTACTTGTTATAACATCTTATTTTCATAAATTGTTCTGACTCCCTTGAAGAAGAATTTTTTAACACGATGAAATTTTGTTTCCTGATTAAAAGGGCTGTGGCATTTAATATTCATACTATTGTGAAGTCAACCCCATTAGAAGCCCAATACTTTCAAACCTAAGTTCACCTCTTAAAAAGCTATGTCTCCTTGAAAAATTCTCACAACAAGGTCTGCATTCTAGTTTAATTTTGTTTTGGTAGAGAATGCCAAATGCAGTTCTTCACACACAGCAAACCTCTCCTGTAGAGGACAGAACGCTACATGTACAGTTTTGGTCCAAAGCCTCTGTCTCCCACTGACCTACAGCACAAGCATAGTGGCTTTGTCCTTCAGTCCCATGTGGACCATCACCAGTGGCTCCCTCCAGCATCAAAACTGACTGTAGTTAAAGCAGGGTTCCTTCTAATTCTGCCCCCTGTTTACCACAAAACCCAAGCTGTGGGATCTAAAGTTGTGTTTCACAGTCTGTTTGGTAAAGTGCTTCCCGAAACCACAAGCAGCTTTTGGTTCCTTTGTTGCTCTTGCACCGAGTAACTCAGATTTAAATCAACCCATAAAACTGTTTGATAATCCTTCATTTTAGATAAATCCAGTAAGGTGCCTATTAAAGTGCAGTACCTAAAGTTGTCTGACTTCTCCACAGCATTCAGTAGAGCTGAAGAGAGGACTCTAGTGACCTCCTTACCAGACAGCACAGCCAGCAGAGCATGGCATTATCTGAATCACACACAATTTGCAGATACCTGACAGCAGCTCCTCTCATCCTCAAGTGCCTTCTGCACTCGAAAGAAAGACATGCCAAGGATGCTTCCTTCACAATGTTGCCCTGAGACCCTAAGAAACAGTGTAAGAACCACTCCCTAGGTTTCTTGGCCACCAGCTTTTTATTTCCACCTCAGCAGGGAAGAGCAGTGCTGTCACAAGGGCTGCACACTCTTCAAAGTGATTTATATTGCATTGAACAGAGCCTGTTCATACCACCGGGGTTAGACAATGTAACATGAACAGGCTCCTCTCATTTCCGTATTGCACTGAGTCAGTGTATTCAATCACAACAGTTAAAATTACTAAGATTTCTTTTTTTTTTTTTTAATTGCATTTCACCATAAAAGAATGAACAAAAAAAAACCCCAGACAAAAAGAAAAGCCCCACACTCAGCCCATTAGAACTCAAAATATCCTTGAACTCTAGATATCTTTCCAAATACTTTCAGATTTCATTATTGTTTTCAGATGATCGTGTGCATTATGCCTTCATAGGTCCATTTAAACCTCTGCACACTCCTCATTTTAATGTCATTTTAATGTCAGTGGATTTACTAGCTGTTAAATCTCAAATAGAGGAAAACAAGGACAGCTATGTTTGCTATACCTGCAGTAGAAAAGTATAAAAGCTACAGGGAAGTTAAACAGTAATTCAAAATTATGTCTAAACAGACAAAACCAAAATCTCAAGATCATCAACCAAAATTCTCAACTCATGAAAATCTCTAAAGTGCTTAGCAGGAAATATGAAGCAGATGTAAACAAGAAATAAAAATGAAACACAAGGCAAATAACAATGGGCTAAGGAGGAAACTGCCATCATAACATAGACTGCAAACAAAGGGATTAGAGAACTAAGACAATATGTGATTTTTATCAAACATCAAATATCCTTCATTGGCATGTCTTTTGGGGAAGAAAACCTTGTATACAGTAAAAGCAAATAAATCAATTCCAAATTCAACTGGTTTGAATGAAAATACTTTAACAGAGCTGGTTTATAATCTACTAATCAGGTTCCACAGTTAACAAATAGTGAGAAAGAACGGCTATAAATAATCTTTATCCTCTATTTCCCTTAGGACATATTAATGTAATCCTTTTAGGATGGATAGGATACAAAGAAATAAATCCTGCTCCCTCTTCCACAAGTACAGAAAAGGCCATGGTTATAGAGCAGGCAGTTCTTCTCAATTGCTAATACATGGACTGGGATATTCCCAACTGAAAATGAAATGGATCTCAATAGATATCTATAGACCCAGCATGCTCTTGAGAGAAACATTTGGTACCAGAGACATTGATTGGAAGCCTATCTGTAAACTTATACTTGGGAAAATAAATCTCAGTTAAGAATAGTCAATTATCTTGGTTCTTTTTCAATGCACAATATCAAGAAAACTTCACCAGCAGTGTCCTGAAGGAGTATTAACATGGTTAGCAAAAAAAACTTGCATGAAACTCTATAGCTGCAATATATATTGCAGCTATATATTCTGTAATGTAGCATTTCCTTTTTATCTGATTTAATTAATGTAATCAAGACATGAACTCCAGATTTTGACACTTTTGGGGATGTATCAATTTGATTTGGCACCCACTGAATTCAGATGTAGATGTCTTTCTTATTTGTGATGCAGAAGCAGTCCCAGATAATCTAATCCAGGCATTTATTTGTGGAAGTAGAGGTCCAGGTTCATAGCTACAGACACCCATGCTGGAAAATGAGGTCATTAGGTTTTTAGCCTTTGAGGGAGAGATCCAATATAGAATCCTGCTGAGACATATATATTATGGATCTGCGGAGCTGCTCTGTAGGTTCATTCACTGAGACTAATCTAACTCCTGGCTGAAAGTAAACCACAAATAAAGATTTGGAGGGAAGGTGAGCAAATATCAAAAAACAGCAGTTTCATAATCTTTTAACATTAATCTTTAAGGTATACATGATACGAAGAAGAAGATTCTACCTAAAATTCAGTCTTAAAAGGTCATTTTAGAAGAAACTATTGATGAGTTACTTAGGCCAGTCTCTTCAAACTTGTAGAAAAAGTATATGCCTGCAGTCTAGCTCACCAAGCAGGTACTTTTTCTACCCTCATCCATCTTTAATTAATAGCAGCAAATAATTCATTCCTTTGCTAAGTGTGCATTGAAACTCATCCTGTGTGATAATCATGACATGCATAATACTGTGAACAAAGTACTGCACTGGATTTTGATGGGAAGTCAGGAGAGAGGGAATCCTCACTGAGATAAGTGGTTTTGTGATTTCTTGTTAGGTAGAGACAATGTTTTCATAAAGATTGGAAATCCAAACATTATTTCCATATGCTTCAATACTATGCATATAAAAAGCTTTATCTGTATAAAACAGTTTTTCTCTGATCTCACATAAAAATCACCTTGAAGAGCATGCAGCCACAGTATTTCAACAAGAATCCCTGTACCTAAAATCTGCAAAGTTCTTGTGTGCTCCCATCTATTTTATGTATTGTATTTAATGTGTCCTTAAGTGCTGTTCAGTAACCATTGGGTTCTCACACCGTCTCACTGAGATGCCTTTTCTGAGTCAACAGTAAAGAAATAGTAATGTGGGCAAAATATATTTGCCTGAGTACATATCTAATCATTTTTCTGTGCAGTCAATGTGATGACTATTACAATTTACCACTTATCTAGAAAGTGTTCCTTCAGACCAAAGATAAAAGCTCATCTGCTTATAACTGATGTTCAGTTATGTTTGAACGCATTCATTCTCTTCTCATCTTCGTACAACAAATGCCTTTCTCCTTTCCATAATAACAACTGCAGTTATGTGGATTTTAGTCTCATGATATACTTGTACATAGGTACAACAGCTGGACTAAAGGAATGTAGCAGCTTCCTTCTTGCAGCTGTAAATATTTTCTAAGGGTGCTAGTTTCTCTGTTGGTGTTGATGAATGCAGGTTGGTTGCAGTAGATACCTCCGGGGTTCACATACATATAATGAAACATTTTTTACATGTGCACAGTGAAACATTTTTCTAAAAACACAAGCCATATCTCCAAGCTCACTGAAGGGCAAATTTTGCTGCCAATTTGGGGAATTTGAGTTTTGCTGTTGGTTTTGGGGTTCTTTTTTTTGGTTTTGTTTGGTTTTTATGAACCTGCAGAACAGGAAGATAAGGAAGTAGACTGAATAATTTTTGTGGGCCCAGTTGCAAACTCTTTTTCAGTAGTATTAATTAAGAGCAACTCCAAAAGAGTTTCTATTTTAGTGGATTTTCATCCCTCTTATTTCAACCGTACTGAGTTCGAAACCTGTCTTGCTTTCTTTTACTTTCTGTGTTTTGTTCAGGGCAGAAACATTGCTAAGTCTCACCTTGGGTAGGTCAGGTTGCACTGAGACAAATACCTTGTCTTCCCTGTAGTGAAGCTGAGAATATCTTAAGCTTCTTTACTTTTTATGAAACAGAAGTTCAAAAGTTCATCTAACATAGACTTCAACTGTGGTGAGGAAGAAAGGGGAAAGTCCTCAAGAGATAAATAGTATAACAATGAGAAACTCGAAGACAGTCTCGTCTAAAGGATGATTCCTTTTAATTAGGCCAAGATTAAAGTTTTTTTTCTCTCTGTCTATAGAGGTGTGGATATACAAGCCTTCAGAGTAATCTTCTTAAAAACTGAAAATGGAGAAGACAGATCTGGAGTCTACGTTTGTTAGAAAGAGAATTTGGAAAGTTTATTTTAGCCAGAATAGTCACAGAATGTGGTGTAAAATTACATTCTGCATTGCTGATAGAGACTTGTAATAATTTCTAAAAAAATATTATTTGGAATGGATATGGAAAAAAAATTTTGCGTTCAGTTCACCTACACTCCCAAATATTTATTCTTTTTATACTAATAAACTTCCTTTTTTGAGTAATTTTTGAATCTGGGCATCTGTTATGAGGGACAGAGCTTGACCTTTTCTGGAGAACTTAGAGCTTTAATTACAAGAAAAGCTCTGGGGCTCCTATTGATTACCTCAACAAGTTTGTGTTGTTAAAGTAAAAGCAGGCTTCATCTAGTTTTGACCTCACCTGGATCCCATATTCAATTATCCTTCATTCACGGTGTTCATCCCTTGATACAAACCTTATGCCCCCAAAGCAGTCAAATGAACAGCTACTCAGCTGAGAAAAAGAATGTTTACAATCCTGCATATTCCTTAGCTGGTGCATGTCTGCCCATCACACTTGGATAGTA
>JBCJKH010050626.1:0-47543 GCA_039877255.1 Loriculus beryllinus | reverse complement strand
GGTCACACTAGATATTTTGCCCTGCCATTGGGCTAGGACTACATTCTGAGGCTGTCCAATAAGATCTCCAAAGCCTCTTAACTTTTTTCTGAGCTATATTCTCCATTCTGTGGGTATGCTGCATGTTCCCTTTGAACATTAGCAGAAGTGGATTGAGTCCTGATTTAGCACTAGAATTTCACTAGAAATACCTTTTTTAGTGTCATTCTGCATCGTATGCTCTTGACACACCAGTTCTTAGCCACTTGACATGTGCTTACACAAGAATGTGAGATGCTTCATTTTTGACCAAATTATGTTAGGATGTTGAGCTGCACACTTTCAGGGTCTATTATGCCTATATAGTGACCTTATTATCCAAGCGGGTATCTTACATAAAAGAGCAAGCCAAGCTTACCTGACAAGACCTGTGTTCAAAGAAAACATCACTGGCTGCCATTAATAATACTCCTGTTCTTTATTACTTGAATTCCTGTACCAGCTTCTCTATTATTTTCCTGGAAGTGAGGTCAGGTTAGCTGCCCTGCCATTATCAGAATTATTGTCTTTGTGCCATTAGAACACTGGCAAAAAAAATGAGCATGCTTTCAGTCTTGGCAAATTTCTCCAATATTCATAAAATTATTAAGAGTTCACGTCACTGGGCCAGACAATTTCTAAAAATAAGCTTTTAGGGTGCATAGCCACAGGTAATACCAGGGACTGCTTTAAAGCTGTTTTCCCAAAGTAGGAGTTGTCAAACATTCTCTCAATTACAGATGGACTGGAAAAGAATTCATCCTCCTCATGATAGACGTACATCTTCTTGTTTCTTTGCAAACAGAAACCATAAATCTTTTCTGAACACTTCAGTCATCTATGCATTTCCTAACAGCCTTAGTACCTTCAACCTTTGCTCGGCCTCTAGCATTGTTGCTTTTTTTCCCTCATGTAAATTAAAAACTCCTTCAGAGCACCATTTTCTTGCCAAGAGTAGATTTCATTTTAGCTTTCGCTAGTAATTTCCATACTTCATAACACACAAATATCTATGGACATCTATTTTCCTTTTTCTAGTACTTTCTTTTTCCTAATATAGAGCTACACAGATTAAATATATAACTACTGTGTATATTCATGCCCACATATGTATCTATAGCTATGTATACATACATAGCTCCATATATATAATATGTGTGGACAAATATATACCTATTTAAACACGTGTATGCACATGTGTAAGCACATTTCTACTTTCTGTCTTCTTTTACCACACATGTTGTCTTAACAACATTTTGCCCGTTCAGCAAACTCTTCTTGGAAAAACTTGCAGTTTCCATTTATACCTTTCTTTTCCCAGTGAATTTTATGAAGGACTTTGGGAAATTCGCCTTTTCAAAACAATGTGTATAAACATTATTGTTTGGGACTGTTTTCTCTTTAAGTATATTGAACGTAATCATGTCATGATCACTTCTTTCTGAGTGAACCCCTGATTTCTTGTCTAGTGAATAAATTAATTTTTATCTATTACCAAGCTGCCCAAAAGCAGAATTATTCTATGCCAGGTTTGACAACTTTTTATTTCCTAGAACTATCATTTAATTCTATGTATTTAATTCTATGTTAGTGATGTTTCACAGGTAGCTAAATGAAATCTTGCAAGTCTCCAAAGTAAAGTTCCCCATAATTACGCAGTTCTTTCCCACATGTAGCAGTAGCTCATCTCATCTTCAGGTTCAGTTCAGTAACTTACAATAACACTTTTGCTCACCCCTGCTCACTCCAGAGCTTTGCTAATCAGCCTATTGCACTGCATTTCTTAAGTTCCTTCACTTCCTAGCTGTAAATTAGGCAGATACATCACTGGGACAAACACAAAGTCATCCCTTTCAAGCAATTTCTTTTATTTCCCTTAGTCTGCTTAAACAGCTTATACAATAGTTTGTCATACCAGTCCCTCTAGCACTGAAACTTAATGAGACAATTAGGTTGAATTTATCTTGATTAATGAGAAATTCCAGTTCCTCTTACTTATTGCCCAGACTTCCAGCTTCAGCACAGAAGCATTTCCAAATGCATTTCTCTTTGGATCCTCTACCACACTGATTTAAATTGTGTCTGTCATGGTGCATTTGAACCACATTTACTTTCTTAACCTCCTCCTGCTTGTTGTTACTTTAAATGCTGCAGTTTCTAATAGTCAAGAATTTTTTGTCCACCATCACACCTATTCAATCTCTCCATTATTTAGTCCTGCATATATTACAAGCTAGTACATGGTTTCACTCCGTGGTATGTAGTTAGTCCAAAACCAACAGAGATATTTCGTGCTGACCCGTGGGATACTGACACAGGCTGGCTGGAATACTCTATCTGCAACATTATTTAAATAATGGCATTAATCACCATTCTGTCTGCGTCGGAGCATCCTGTTTTTGCAGGTGGCTTTGCAATATAATTCAGCAAATGCAATTTTTAATATCAGTGCAAGTACTCCACTTAGATCACACTCGCACAGCCTATCAAGGAACTGCAGTGTGCTTCAATGCTTGCAATACCTTGCAGTCACAGGACTCAGAGCTGGCCTGAACTGGTCATGGAAACTCTCTGAAGAGGCACAGATGTATTATACACAGGAGGAATAAATACATTAATATTTGCACAAGTCAGACACTTACCAGCTTGTTGCTGCCTTTTTTTCCCCCACGCAGTGCAAACTATGAAGCTCTGCAGAGCCTTTCTGGGACAGGCAGGGGCTGTCTCAGTGCCCATGGCCATCTCAGACGTGCCTGGTCACTGCGTTGCTACCTGCCTTTTCAAACACTTTGGGGAAGTCCCCATTGACTGCACTAAACATTGGATTGTCCCTTAAAGTGTTGAAACCCTGTGCAATCCAGCTAAAGAAAACAAGGGCCTGTATTATGAGGTACGTTACTTCCATGTACACCATAGGAACTTGCAAAGGATGCTATAGGCACTCTGCTCTTATCGCAGAGACCTTCTCCTTGTGTGAAAAGGTTGTATCTCTTATTACATTAATTGCTACACCTGGAATAATGATGTGATTTCACATATGCAAGTGTCCCTTGATCACACTCACTGTAAATTCTGGTATAGTCACACAAAAAACCACAAAAAGATCAGCTGCTGGGACAGAGTATGAGGGAAGGGTTCCCCCTGAAGAAGATGAGATATTTTCAACACACAGGTTCCCAAGCAGCCAAGCAAGTTCAGTCTGAACATGTTATTGCTTGGAGATTAAAGCAGTGTTGCTGACCCAGCAAGCTCAGCAAACAGGGAATTATGCACATCTTGCAAATAACCTCTGTTTCATTAGAGAGTAGAGCATCATCCTAAGCACAGTCTTTTATACATGCCAATTGCTAATTCATTTATCTAAATGAGAGAGCAATGCATAGAGTATAGATTCCATCAGAAACAGAAGTTGTAAGGACACACACAACAGATTTACATATAGACAAATAAAGCATATAACATGTTGGACTCACACACAGAGAACCTCTTTATCAATGCTTATTGCAAACCAGGAGATGGAAGTAAGCAAAGACATTTAGCTCAGAGCTGTAACCTAAAGCTCAAATGAGTAAGTACTACTTCATCCTGAAGAGGTGTGCTTAAAAAGCCAGAGGTCTAAAAACAGTAGATAGAGGAGCAGCTGATTTGCTGACTTTCCTCATGTAGTGCAAGCCCTGGCCTTTCATGGGTTTCTGCTCTCATTTTGTAACACAGAAAATGCATTTTAAGTTTCCAGCAGCTCATGCAACTGTGCTTGTGTACCTGTCTGTCTCCCAGACCCCACAGTGACTTTTGGACTCAAGGAATAATTTCAACCACTTCTGACAGATTAAAAAGGCTTTCAACAGCAATTAAACTATTTTGGTGAAAGCAGGTAAGCTTTCAGGTGTAGAGAAAGACTGATGGCATTTCAACCAGGAGGAAACTCTCACCGAGAATTGTCTTATTAAACCACAGAGCTCCCATTCCTAGCATGGGAAAGAAATCTTTAATGTCCAAACAGCAGGAAAGCCTCCCCTTGGAGCTCACAGGACTCATGAATCTAAGCAGAACAGGTTTTTTTGGCTTTGGAGCTGTTTGTTTAACTATACTTTTTTTCCACACTGGAAATTTCAGATCCTGCATGTTTTCAAAAATAATAATAAACAGATATATAACAACATAATACATTATACATAATGCATATATATATATGCATTATATATATATATATATATAATTCAACAAAAGGTTGAATGAAACTGAGTTATGGAAACATTTATTGCTATTATTATGAATTAGTTTGTCTGCAGTCTACAATGTGAATACTTAAGTACCATTTCAAATAAGAACTCTTTGAGAAAGCTTTTATTTTTTTATACATTGTACCATAAAATGCCTCAGAAGTGGCAACTCCATCGAAATTGTTTAAAAAAAAATTAAGAAAGGCCACTTACCTGACTTACAAATCTCGTATTATTGAGATTTGTAATTTTGAGGCCAGTGTCTTAGTGCACTTCCCCTTTCATGTACTATCGCCTGCAGCAAAACCACAGATTGCTCTTTAGCAAAGCAGAGAAGATAAGACTTACTTAACTTTGCAAAACCATAAACTCAACTTTCAGTGCCTTGTGATGTCTTCCGTGAATGCTCTGTGTGCTTTTTCTAGCGTAACTATATCTGCAGAATCCCTACTGAACATCTTTAACTGCTAAAAAGATAAAAATGAAGGTATGACCCAAGCATATGAAGCAGAAGCTTTTTTAAAAGCACTTCAACCACACAATTGATAACTGACATAACATTTTGCTGTTGTAGTTTTAGGCCCCTGTCTACCACATATGCTGAAACATTCTGAGAATGGGGCAGCAAAGCAACAGAACTATTTCTGTATATGATATGATGGCAGGAGTTGAACCCAAGTCTCCACAGGTTAAAGGCTGATGTGCCTGTGCTGATGCTACCAACCTTCCCTCTTGTTGCTTTGCTGGGGAGCTGGTGCTGAGACTTAATGCTATATGAGGTACTTGGTAGGTGTATACGAATAGGGTTGCTATTATCTATCAAAGGCTTCAGGCTGAAGCAGTTGTTTGGAGCATCCCTGAGACACATCCCTGCCGCTGAAAAAACAAGTCTATACTCATGCCCCACGGACAAAATTGCCATTCGTATTTAGATTTGCACCATGTTCACAGTGTTCCTTGGGGGATCTGTTCACTTTGTATGTGGGGAAATGGGTCAGAAAATACTGACAATTTTCAAAACTCTCGCTTTGAATTTCAATGTCTCCTCCTTGTACTGGCTAACAGTGAACTACTGTTGGTATACACTAAGTCCCTCACACTGCACGTAAACTACATTGACTTGCTGAGTGTGTGGAGGCTGCAAAATCCCTTGCCTACCCCTCCCTTCCCGAGACACCAGCAATGGACCATTATCTTTGATTTTGACATCTGAAGAGAGAATGCAAATGCCAGGAAGGAAGTTTTTAGAATCTGTAGAAAAATACTCTCTAAAAGACCTTCCAAAGGGAATATTACAACAGGATACAGTAAAGAAAAACAGGAGAAGAATTTGAGGGGGAGAAGCTCACACTATAAATGAAAAATACTTCTGAGAATAAACAAAAAACAAAAGCACATCCAAACTTACTTCTGCTTAACATAAAACTCCTGAATTTTCTGCTTGAAATAGATTAAGCACATTAGTGGAACACTTGAATATATCTAATTTATACCTTCCGGACTGTGCAGTGTAGTACAAGGAAGATGAAAGTACACTCAGAATTGATGTTGGGGCCGCCCCCGTTGGACCACCAAGGCAGAAGGTGAAAAGCAGAGGTTAGAAGCTGAGTACCAGGGTTCAAACTCTATGAAACATTTCCTTTTACATCACCAGGGTATCTCCTCAAGAATCAGGAAAAAGTTATCTCTAAAGTCACTGAATAGAAGATTAGGAAACCCCAGTCTTTCTGAGCATCTTGATAATAGCTGGTCACTATAAAATTGTCATGACTTATTACGTTTTGGAGACAGTGACTAGCTTAAGTCTATCTACATTCTACACTATAACAACATGTAATATAGAAGCAAACATTACCCTAATTCCAGCTTCTCCTTCTCCCCCAGTTGTTAAACACTGTCAGGATAGACCGCACTGTGCAAGCCAAGGAGACAGTCTGCACATCAAAGGATTTCCAAGCTAAGCAGCTGAGATCAGGAGATCAGGCCTGCACAAGAAAATCCAGAATAACTCAGCGTTACACAGATCTGTACAGGGCTTTGTGTATGATATAAAAGTTGTGCTGGAAAGGCTGACTGCCAACAAAGATAGATGATGGTGACTTGCTGAAGAAGGCTAAAAAGCCCCCAAGACTTGTGAAATTCACCTGACCTTCAAACCAGTTGCTGAGCAGCTGAGAAGCTATCCTAAGGAAGAGCAGGACAGAGCACAGCAAAACAGCAACACTGAGCTGGCTTGTGGTTTCTCCTCTATTATCAACGCAGCAGGTTTTTGTCAGAATGCTTTCCAGGCCCAAGGACTCGATGACAAACTCAGAACAGACCTTTGCTGAGCTACATGAAGAAGTGCAGATTCATTACAAAATAAAATTTACTGGTTTAAACTGAAATTGCAATGAAGGATCATGGAGGAATAAATTCAATAGAAAGTATTAAGCTTATGGCTGAAATGATGCTGCAGTCTGGAAGGAAAAATACACAGCATCTTTTGCTGGCATTTTCATAAGCTGAGGGCAATTGCACTGGTGTGTTGGTGCTGAGCACAAAGACCAGATCTTGCACAGCCCTCACAAGACTATGGGTGACTGACAGGACCGTGCTCAGTTAATCTGAACTATCAAAAGCTACCCTGGAAAGAAAAAGATGCACACAGCAAGGAGAGAGGGTACAGAGGAGAGCAATCCTTTTCAGAGGAAATTTGTCTGCCTACCTACTTTTAATTAGGAAACTAGAAAACACTCAGCATCACAACTTAAAATTCACCTTCTCCCTAATTTATCTTAACCCAATTTCCAAGGAAAATAAAGTTGAGAGAATAACACCTTTCTCTGTCTGTGCCTGCCTGTCTCCCTCTGTAGCACTCCCTTCAGAGCCCAGTGACTATTTCTAGTACCCTAGCTTTGACAAAGGGTAACAATCTCAAAGGTATTATGTGTCCACATGCATAAAGAAAATAAGGCAGAATGGTAGAGGAAAGAGACCCTAGTAAGCATTCACACTGAGAGGAAGGTTGAGGCATAAATACATCCCTTATTAGACACTGAAGAATCAACAAAAGGCTTGGAATACTTGAATGCCTCAAGGGAAACGCTTCAAATGAATTCATGCCTTCCTAAACATCAGGAAATCCAGATACCAGACATAAATCTGTAAGAAACCAGGCTTCACTGACTCAGCTGCTCACCCAGCAACTTCATTTCAGCAAGGAAACGGATTACTGCAGTTGCAAAATACCCGTATTTTGTCAGAAGGAGAGCACAGCAAACAGGCTCTTGGTGGGCATAAAAGATGTCAAGTAAGCAGTTTCCAATTAGCAGTCCTCACCAAAATAAAGCTTCATTTCTTTCCCCTCCAGGGCAGCATTTCTGGGAGCTCACAGGGAGGGTGGATGGTGAACATGGGGTTGGGGCTGCTGCACAGGGGGGGCCCCCTTGCTCAAGGGGAAATGCAGTTGTGAACCCAAGAGCAACAAAACAGCATTACACTTAATCCACTGCCATCTGGCTTCATTTTGACAATCCACAAAATCAGACACAACATTCTTCTGCAAAATCCCTGAAAAACAACAAAGAACTAGTGTCAAGCCCCCTCCGAGGGCTTGAAAGAGAGGTCTCTCATAAAACGAAGAACAATTCCTCCAAGTGACATTTCTGCAGGAGCACTCAAGGCTACAGATGTTTCCACTGTAAGAGTGTAGAAAATTGCATATTGCAGTGTCTCTTGTCATATTTATGAAGACAGGGAGGGGAAAAGGGCTGAGAAACAGAAAACAGGAGAGGCTGCAAGCAGTGGTGTCGATTCATAGGCAAGGAATCGCCTGAAAGAGGCTATCGACTTTGTATGTTTGCTTAGTTCTCAACGTGACCAAGGGAGAATCAAGACCATCCATCTTCCCCAGCAAACACCAAAAGGCCTGAGGGAACAAGACAAGCCACATCCTTTAAACAACTTGGGAACACAGTCCTTCTGCACATCAGCAAGAAAAATGCCCTTATTATTATTATTACTATCATTTCAAAACAGGGTGTTGCAGGAAGCTTTCATTTGCCACATTTAGCTTGTTACGGAGGCATTAAGGTAGTCTTCATGGCCTGTGAGGTGGGCTCAAATATTGCCTCATAGCTGATGGGTCTCATAACTACATAGCAGAAATGTTTCTTTCCACAACAGAAGGCAGCAAGGCAACCAAATATCCTAAATAATGCCTGATTCAGGCTGAATTGTGTTCCCATTGACAAACACTGACTATCTACAGAAAACAACTTGCCAAGCACTGAATTGTATTTTCATTGTAGCTTAAGGGTGCAACTCAGCTGCTTGGCTCCTCATGCCTTCAGACACTCGAGTGTAGGAGACCCCAGCCTTCAGCATGACACAGACCTCCTATAGTCCCTGTATCTATTGCTGCCAGCTCTGTGCAGATGTCTCAGATATTCTGGGACACCTCAGCTAGCATTAGATGCCTAAATTTTGGCTCTTGCATGACATTGCAGGAGTTACTCCACAGAGGTCATGTACTCTGTTCCAGCATCCTCGTGTTGTCCATAATCATGCATCTGCTTGCACTCCCTGGGTGCTACCTATGATGGGAACAAGCATACACATCTTTCCAGCTGCCAAAACAAGTGCACTAGCAAACAAAATATCCACATCCATGAATGATACTTTGCTCAGCTTCCATTAAAAAATGACAGGATGGAAAGCAAGGCAGACTCCATTTGCATGCCTGCCTTAGGGCTGAATGCCACAAGGATGTCCCCAGGCATGGCCTGTGCTGTGTTTCTGAGTATAGCTGAGCATCCTGTCCTCCGGAAAGCTAATTACTGACAGCAGCATTAATGTTAACCAGGCACATCTCTGCGGTGGGCTGTGTGTGCACATGCATTAATCAGGCATCTTTCTTAATGTTCAAGAGTATGCCAGAAAACAACCTTGCCTGGCCTTTACACATGGCTTAGAAGCAATGAGGGGAAATGGAAGGGATGGAAAGTTCCCTGTGCTGCAGCAGTGTCATCTGCCTGGGACATGTAGCTTCATAAAAATGTTATCCTACTGAAACTCCCAAATGATTCCAGTTGTAACATATGAAAGACCACATACATATCATGGCCTGAGAGGAGGAAATGGCACACTTGTGCTGAATACTGTGGGATTGGTTTTACAGCAAAGGTTATATCTGCACAAGCTTCAGCACTGTAGATAGAGAAGACATGCTCCCACACACCAGCAGCTCAAGAAAGTACACACCTGGGAGGGAGGGGAAGGGAGAACATAATCTCCTGTAAAACCAGAACCGTAAGCAATACAACAGTAACACATTGAGGAGGACTGTAAAGAAACAATGAGCAAATAATGCACTTGTATTCCTACAAAAAAAAAAAAACAAAACCCAAAAAAAACCCCCAAATGAAACCAAATAAAAACCCTACAGAAAAACTGAGTCTGATCCAGGCTAAAAGAACTGGGGAACCTGCATTATGGTGAATAATACTGATTTGTGATTCTAACAGATTTTAGGGTAGCCAGGGATATAAAAGACAAAGAGTGTGACTACTAACAGACTTCAAGCTGAAATGATAATCTGCTGTGATGTCGCTGTTTGATCAGCTATATGTTTCATGAAATCGCATGTTTTGCAGTTTCGACTGGGGTTTTGATCTTTTCATGTAGGCTTCTATCTCCCCTCACAGTGTCGATCCTACAGCAGCATACTAGCTCCAGATGCAGCTCCTCTTTACAGCTAATGAACCTTTAAAAGAATGTGGGGTTTGAATTGCAGGGTTTTACTGCAATTGTTAGCAGCAGTCTCCAGATTACAGTTTCTTTTTGCACAGACATGCATGGTACCTCCCTCTCTCTTTCCTCTTAAGTTCTTCCAACACACCATGACTAAGCAGTCACTCACCATAGAGGTGGACTCAGTTTCTGATGGTATTAAAGAGGTTTCTCTCAGGGATTAAGAGCAAACAAACAAATGAGGACAAGATGATGGAATTGCTGGATTTTGAGGGGGTATTTCTAGGTCGGGTTTGGTTTTTTTTTTTGGTTGGTTGGTTGTTTTGTTGTGTTTTTTTTTTTTTGTTGTTGTTGTTGTTTGGCTTGGTTTGTGTTTTTTTTGATGTTTGTTTTCTGTTTTGTTTTGTTTTCTGACAGAAAACCTCCAGTTTGTTCCACTTTCATACAGGGCCTGCCCAATGCTTCATAATGATCACAACAGGATTTGAATTAGCTCTTGGCCAAAACTATATCCTCTGTATAATCATCAAGCGAAAGATCTGCATGTCAGATTTTTACAGTGATTTCTTCTTAATAAAAGCAGAAAAACTCTGCTCAACTACCCATTGAAAAGGGATACATTTTTCTACTCTGGGAGCTCCTGAGGGTTCACAAAACCCAGGTTCGCATCCTCGAATGCTTATTTAGTCACTCCTGGGACAAGTGTGGTATTATCGCAAGCCCACCAGTGGTTTGTCAACAGTGGTTGGAAGTATCAGTCTGGAGTTACTAGTATATTCTAATAAAGTCAAAGCTGAGTGCAGTTACTCCTGCTTCCATTTCCCTTGCTGTCCTTCACCTTTCCACTTGCTAAACTGGAGCTTCTCCATACAATTTGAGCGAAAAAGTATTTTCAGTTGATACTAACAGATGCCTGACAGGAGTCAGCAGCATTACTCATGCCCAAACTGCACAGTTTCAAAACTGTCTCACCATACCCTAACTTCATTCCTCTACCGGAGCACACTATGACTCTTAAATGGAAAGAGGGGCTTTGTTTTAAGGATGCAGCTTTTGCTTAAGTATTGTCCTTCCCTGTATTGCAAACTGGCAATGCTCTTGGAAATCTTTGCTGAGAGGGTATCCTATAGCAATTAAGGTGTCTCAATGGAGCTATATAAAACACTCAAGGAAAATGAACTAAAAATTGCAAAAGGCTGAAATATTAATCCTCCACCATCTGCTACACAGGATATATGCTATTTTACTATTTCAATGCCCATAATCTCTCTATGTACAGCAGTTTAAAGCTCTGTTCTGTTTTAAAATAGGTAAAGCTTTTTTTCATACTCCATTTACTGGCCAGCTGGAACTGCAATGCCTGTTCCTGCTCATTTATGAGAGTTAAGAAGAGAAGGTGGTGGACAGCACCCAATTTAACTTCTGCATGAAAAAAAGTTGATAGGAAACAAGGGCAAAACCAGCTGTAAAGGTCTTCCTTAAAAGACAAGAAAGATCTTAAAAGATCTTATGGAGGACAACTTCTCCCCTTAACTTCATCTCACAAATAACCTTCTCAAAACCAAATTAACTCATTCAGAAAGGATCTCAGAGATAAATCAGAACATGCTACGTGGCCTTGCAGTGTCATTCTCACCACAGTTGGGAAGCTGCAGCAGAGCTGCAGGCGCAAAACCCAGGCTGAAATATCATTAGAATGCAATTATAGGATATAGCACAACAATCGTGGAAAAGGAAAGTGTATAGCAGCAGAAAATAAATTACAGCTAATTGAAACATCATTTTAGAAACTATTGCGGTTCACATTTTAAAAATACAACAAAGTATTCTTGCTCTTTCTTAAAGGAGTAGGGGTTTTGCTTTCATTTTTAAAGGGCATACTTGATAGTCTATCCACTTTTCAGTGTGTAGTGTTATTTTTTTCCTTTGGTTCATTTAATCTTCCTTCGACCACTATATTTCAGGCACTTCTTCATAGAAGTGCTAGTTCAATGTCAACAAGAGGTAAGCCAAGTGGAGATTAAGTATTTCTGCAATTTTATCATTAGTATTGCCATAATCCCATTTAAAGTAGTCCCTCTGTGTATCTCTAAAAATAAAAAACCCAA
This sequence comes from Loriculus beryllinus, assembly GCA_039877255.1. Classification (NCBI taxonomy): domain Eukaryota; kingdom Metazoa; phylum Chordata; class Aves; order Psittaciformes; family Psittacidae; genus Loriculus; species Loriculus beryllinus. The sequence continues at coordinate 35,461 of JBCJKH010050626.1, read as the reverse complement.
ACAGGTTTCTAACTCAAGTACTAATCGAACTTACCAGACATTCTTTGTCTGGATAGCAGCTGCTATAACCTTCTTTCTGGGTTATTTTTTTGCCCTTCTCTCCCTCATTATGGGAAGATCTGTTCTATTTTGAAGTTTGTAACAACCTCTTTTAAATAAACAAAGATGCCCTTTATTTCTTTTCCAGCCTACATTGCAATCAGCATGGCTGCTGTTAAAGGAAGAAGTCCCAGTCTCTTGTCGGAAAGAAAGAATCAGCAGCAGCCCTGTTGTTCTTTCACTATTCCAGCCATTGGAACTTCAGCCTTTTCTTGGTTGAACCACAGCCAGAGGCTCTGCTCCCCACTGCTCACTGCCTGTTGAGATGGAGGGAATATCTCCAGCTTACTAGATTTCATTCATACAGAAGTAGGTACCTGATCTAGAATTGCTGACGTATTGCTGGCTGTGAAATCTACAATGCCTCAAATTGTTCTAGATGTTTGTTTTAAACACCACAGAATAAAAATATATAAAACCAAAACTTCCAGATGAAAAAGCTTTTGTAAAGGAGCATAGACAATTTCCATTAACCTCACTGAGACAAGAAGGACAAGATTTGCCACAGTGCTCTCCCATCTGCTTTGCAGCATTGCTGAGTTGGAGCACAAGCACTCAGGCAGCGATATCTGTCACTGTCCTTTGGCTCTACAAGAGCTGCTCATACCGCAGTTGGCGTGGGTCGTGTGCAAACTTCTGAACTACCCCTGCTGACCTTAGAAGTACATCCATGAAGAGTAAGAACCACAGCAGTGACCAGAATTTCCTTCATCTGCCAGGGAAAGCGCAGTTGATGAAATGTCCACGCTGTTTCCGTTCTTCAAAGAAAGTCTGTTAACTGAGAATCTTTTCCTCTAAGAGGTGTGAGATTTGCTTCAAACCCAGGATTTTGATTTGCCTGTTCACAGCTGTCATGAAACACAGGAAAAGTCCTCTTCAGAGTACCTTGGCATGGTGAACACAGTCTTTTGAAACTAAGTTAGCACATGTTCAGAAGGAGAAGGAAAAGGAAAGTACTCATGGAACGTGTCCCATGAGTTCATACAGATATAGTCATTAACAAAGATTAAAAAAATTGGGAGTTAAAGTCTGACAGTTTCAAAGGGAAAGAAATGCAAAGAGCTGCTCAGAGGTGGAAAAACAGAAAAAAGCCCCTTAACAGCAGAAAGAAAATGAAGACTATTTCTTTCAGCTTTCTAGAAAAATCCAAAAACATCTACTACTTGAGAAGCCTGTAAATTAAGACTAGGAAGCACCCTGAAAGCAGCTGTAAATTACACATCCACCACAGTCCTGTAAGCTGGTGCCTCCTTCTCAACCCTCTGGCTCATAGATCCACAGAGGAGAGCCCAAATGAGTCACAGCTGTATCTTTCTAATTGCATTTCAATTACTGAAAGGGAAGGCTTGAGTTTGGCCTGTGCGTGTAAAACACCAGCTTCCCAGAATGTTTCCCCCACTGAATGTTTAAAATAAACAAAAAAAAAAAAGCAAAACAGGAATTTTATACCCTGCTGGTGGCATAATCATTTCAGTTTGCCTGGATCCAGCAGGCTCCATGGGGAGATGATATTATTAGGGAAAGAGAGGACAAGACTTCTGTAAAGACACAGAAAAAGGCAGCAGGGCTCTGGCAGAGGCAAAGATGCTTTGTGAGTTAAATTGGGTGGAAGCTTCAGGCCCAACAGCCAACCCCACCACTCAAAAGGGACCTGGGTTTCAACCCAACATCTAAACTCCCAGCTGTGTCACACACAGAGGCGTGCTGTGGTGGGAGGCAGCCTGTGCATCTCCACTCCCAATACACTTCCAAGTCAGCCAAGCAGTGGCAAGGACCAGATGTGCAAAAACCACAGGTGGGCTGTGTATTGCGCAGACCAAAAAAAGGCCAGCATGGGTTTACATGAGGAAAACATTAGTTTGTTTCAGTTTGGTCATTTTATCCATGCCTCTTAGAGTGACCATTGCTTCTCTAACGAGGGATCTCTCGCTGATACATCTTTTCCCTTAGAAGGGGGCCACTAGGCTGTAATTTCCCCATCCTGAAGTAGACTCTGAGGTGGCATTGTTTGGATTTTCTTATGGAATAGTGTCTGCACAACCATCGCACCTAGGAGAGACTGAAGCACACTTGTAATAAAACTTCACAGATTCTTTAGTGTCTTTGGCACCTTTACAAAGTGACTAATAAAAGCGTTGGCAAAACAGAAGGGAAATGGCAGACAGCAAGTTTTGGAGGGAACATTGGCTACAGTTTTCAAAAGTGGAATGACTTTTCCTTCTTACTGCATTTCCTGTGAGATCCTGCCCTTTAACCTGGCACTAAATCTCAATGTAATTGCATCATTCATTTTCTCTCCCTATCTTGGCGAAACTTAGCCTAAACTGGCTTGGATAACACAACCTGAATTTATTTTGCATTGCCTAAGTTAGCTTAAATAAAAGAGTCATATGCAATAGTGGAAAATGTAGTAGGGCATGTTACAGATTTTCCTGTAAGAGGGGGCTTATTCAAGGACTCAAGAAATAGAGCTAATGTTGGTAAGGGCAGACAGAACAACACTGAGACAGCATGTTAATACTTGTGCACAACGATTGTGCTCCAAAAAAACCCAGAAGTCTAGACTTGAGGTCAATTTGCAAAGCCATACGCAGGAGGCAGCAAGCACCATGAGTCTGTAAAGTTAGGTGAGAAATGTACAGCCTCACATTATTTTGAATGGCAAAAATCAACTTGCTCCACACAAAAACCAGCAGATAACATGAACCCCCTTTTACCAAGATGAATTAAAGCAGTTGGTGCAAATGGTCTGAGATGTGACCATTACTGCCGGCATCACTGACGTTCCTCTTTCCCACTGCACAGTGGGTAACTGGAATCCACAATTTACAACTGGCAGACTGCTTACATGTCCTCCCAATATGTTAACTGTTGTCTTGATTTGTATTGCATTTTCCTAACATCACAGCTCCTTCACTAGGCTTTGTTGTGGGTAAGGTTATGTACATGGCAAAGTTTCCCATATGGAACAGTTTAACGGCTCTGGGATATCAATGTGATCACTGGGGTCTGCAACAGATGGGGTTTGGTTAGACAAGGAGCCAGTTACCGTGGGTGTTTTTACAATTGTTTTACGCAGCTCTCCTATCACCACTTGGAGGTAAAACATACAAGAGATGTCCTCAGGGATGGAGAGGCTGGCTATAGGTGAACTTTGGTTGAGAGACAGAAGGAATGAAGGAAAGCAGAGGGTTAACAAACAATGTTTATGGATGCATCTGAATTAGTGACCAGCCCTGTAAGAGCCACTTAGCCACTGATCCTACTGTCAATCACAGGGTGGCCATTAACTCTCCTCCAGGCTGTGACTGATCCAACCAGTCAGGCCAACAGCCAGTGCAGAGACAACAGCCTCATCTCCTTCAGCTGTTCCACCCCTACTTCCACTTTCTGCATCTGCCTCCATCCCCAGATATCAGGATATGTTATGCAACAGCAAGCATATTGATGTCACTGTGTGGGCAGAGAAATGTATCTACAATCTCAGCACAAAACCCCAGGTTGAAACATCACAGTCAGAGTTACAGTACACAGTTGTAAAAAGCAGTTGGAAATCACTGGTGGTTTGCATGTGGAGTTCAGGTTAGATTCAGGTTTAGGCTGGGGTTATATTCCACAAAGTAAAGATGATTCATTTGTCCTTGTTCTGGGATTTCTTTCAGGGTTTCTCCCTCTGTGAAGCAATGCAGCATGACCCATTGCCCATGCATGCTGGTTGCACTTGTAATTTCCCTCTAGGGAACTGCCATCCCAGGCTTCAAAAACATCCCCTGAGAGGCAAGAGGTGGGCAGTGCTGAAAATGGGTCTGTTGAAGGTTGAATGTACCCTTCCACTTCAAATTTCCAAAGCAGGTTGCTGGGAAGTGCCAAGCATTCACTGCCCCGTCAAAGGCATATGGAGCAGGCAAAGGTCGGTATGTGCTGCATGCTTGGAAAGATGATGTGGAGGTGGGAACACCACAGCCCTCCCCAGCTTGATTCAGAAGAAAACCTGCCTTCAGCTGTTCCACAGATTCAGCTGATCTCAAACATAATGAGGCCACAGATCTACTCTCAGGGTCAAGGAGCAAAGGAGAGGACAGGGTCTGTGAAAATAACAAAACAAGAATCAGCTGAAACAAAGAAGGACATTTAGATGAGGAGAAGAAGAAGGAGTTGTGTAAAGGCAATGACATTTTTGATGGAACAAAAAGCATATTAGGTGAAAGCCAAGTATTGGATCCAAGGAGGAGATCTGAATCATCCCCTTGGATCTGGTCCACTCTTAATAAGACTTTAACTATTCATTGAGGGAGCACACGTGTGTGCATGAATCAGTAGTCTGGCGGGTCTTCTTTTGAGAGATAGGCTTCCTGAGCACCAGTCCCTCTTCTAGTAAATGTTAATTGTTTATCCAAAGTGAAACAACTTCAAGAGGAGAGGCTGAGGGCTTCCCGACTGCCTCCTTGGCAAAGTACTGACAGGAGAACTGGAAAAGTTCCTTAACTGCTCCACCATTCAGTACAGAGGACACACTCACAGACCTCTTCTTCCTTTTCTTGCCAAATAGAAATATTCTGGGGTTTGGTCAGAAAACCCCTGGAAACCAGAATCCCTCTCAGTGTTGTCTGACTTGGATTTACCCTTGCATTTTTTCAGCTGCAGAGCAGCTCCAGTGCTGACCAGGGGGAAGAAGCCCTTTCCAGCTCCAGCTCTCCCTGTGGTCCCTAGCCCCTTAATTGCAAGTGCACAGCACACCTGCGAGAAGATTTGTGCTCTCATTCAAGCATAAGCTGACTAGATACCACACAAGCACCACTACAAGCACTGCTGAAAGCAGCACCTGTAAGAGTAGCAGAGAATGTCTCCCCCCAGACAGACAGCCATCTGGGGCTTGTGGCCACAAAGTCAAGAACAGTAGCTACACTGTTTTAATTAAATACTGTTTTAAACCATCAAACAGTAATGCCTGCTTACACGTATCAGCTTGCCATAGCCAGTATGGTTTCAAAACATGTTTATGCTTCACATCAGCTATTTTCTGCAGGATCAATCAAAGGACAACCTACAATTGTGGGGGAAGAGAAAGCACTGCCTTTGTATCTTTTTGTTATTAGCTGCACACTTTCAGCTGGGCACTGCCAGTCAGGAAAATTATGTTCCCAGTGCCATGGCCAGAGGGTAGGATATTTTGTTGCTATCAATGTCTCCTATCATCTTCCTACTTTTCATGAATCAGCCATGGACTGCAAGCCACAGGCTGCTCAAGACCACTCTATGACAAATACTGCCAGCCTGTCATGGTTTACTTTCTCTTATATCCAGAGAAAGCAGAGCTTTTGCTCTATCTGCAACAGGATTGCACTGCTCATTGGTTTGCACCTCAAGATGCGATATCCATGCATTGAAAGAGGGATCTTCCCTAACTCATACACCTACTCAGCTGCAGGATCCCCAGTGCTGTGGTGTTCCCAAGCCAGAGGGAAGGCAGTAGAGCAGTGAGGTGAGAAGGAAAAAAGGATGGCAGCCCCAGGAGCAGGGGACTTGGACCTGAGATGCACATACTGCTGCCAGCAGAGAGGCTTTGCTGCCAGAGCATAAGGTGCTCAGCCCTTCCAGTTTCTACCACAGAGATCCCCTCTTTCCTCTTGGTGCTAGGACAAGGAAAGAGCTAATACACTTAGCACATCTAGCAAATTGCTCTGAACTGGGACATCCCCAGTTCCTTTGTAACTCATAAATTTATATACAGAACTCAAAGGGGCAAAATTGCACTGACAGGGAAAGGATTTGAGGATCACAGGTTCATAGGAACAGGCACCGGTAATGAAACCATGTGGATTATTTGCAGACCAAGATGAAATGCACCAGATGGATTGGTTTCCTGTTGCATTGGAGCTCTTTCCTCTACGCTGTGCAGTGCCAATGTATTCTGGGTGCTTTGCATTCCTTTTCAATTCAGAAAATTCAACTTTGTGAATCATCCAAGTGGATGGATGAGCTAGATCAGATACAGGACATGCCTTGCTAAGATAATCAAGAGGTTAGTAAAAAGAAGCTTGCACCATGCTCTAGGAATTGCCTGGCACATCTCTGCTAGACGGAAAGCCGAAGCAACTTCCACACAAATAATCCTCATATCGGAAAGCCTGCCATTAGTCCTGAGCAAATCAAATCCAGGCAGCAATGGCACTGAAAATGTATCAACAGACTTGAGTATCTTGAGGGTTCATCTATTCCTAGAAAACAATTTTCATTCCTTTAGTTACTGCTTTTAATGGGAAAGGCAGATGTGCTTAAAAAGAAGGGGAAGCTCTTTAAATCTTGCTAAACACGAACAGGCACAAACCAGCTCCAATTTGGGGCAGAATCATAGAACCTCAGAATGGTTGAGGTTCTAAGGGCCTCTGGAGGTCATCTGATCCAAGCCCCTGCTCAAGCAGGGTCACCTAGAGCTGATTGCCCAAGACCATATGCAGATGGCTTTTGAGTATCTCAAAGGGCGGAGACTCCACAACTTCTCTGGACAACCTGTGCCAGGGCTCAGTCACCCTTTCTTTAACAAAAAAAGTGTTCCCTGGTGTTCAGAAACATGCTGCTGAGGTTTATTGCGACCTAAAAATGAAAGCACTAAAAGCAATCTACCATAATGATTTTCCCTGAATTTCAAGGCTAGTCTTGAACATTTGCCAGAGTTGCCTAAAAGACACAGGTCTGACAACAACATGAAGTACATGCCGGGCCAATTCTTTGACTATATCTTCTCTAAACAGATCCTACCTACCACAAAAGCATATGAATGAACCCACACTCCAAATACGTATTAATATACACATGTTGCATTATCATATATACACAAACACATATTTTAGACAGGATGATGTGTACACGGGGTACATACCTGTTGACATGTACCTTTCCACACCTTTCTCAACCCATTGAAAAGAAAAGCAGTTCCTTTCTCCAAAGCAAGAAACCTCTCAGAGGAAATGGAGCAGACTTAGTAGTCTGGCTCTCAGATACTTGTGTGAAATTATATACAAACTACACAAAAAATCTCCTAATTCTTATGAGAAAGAGGAATATTTGCAATTAAACAATAGATCACACAGTTGTAAAAGAAAGAACATCTTAAACACCATATCAAAGCACATCTGATTTATCCGTGGCATCCCAGGAAACCTACAATTACTGTGCAGAGAAATTAAAAAATCCAGATCCCTTGGAAGCAAACTGCTAAAATCATTAAATCTTCCTGGAATAACACCACATTCCCTCATGCTGTAGCTAGACCTGTCAACAACAGGAGCTCTGCAGAGTCCCTCATGTTTGCTGGTTGCCATTCTTATCTTTGGGGTCCTTCCTTCACGTTGTGATTTTCACCTCCTGGGCAGAGCACAGCTGTCTATGACTTCCTTTAGAGCCTACAAGGACTGTTCTTGAAATGACCTCACACATGCAGAGGGGAAAATCTGCCACTGGTCTCTTTGAGAGGACTACGTTAAATATCTCGGGCTCTCCATGGGACTTGGGCATCCTTTGCCAATTCCTTCTCCCCTTGGGAGATGTCCATTTCTTCGCTTCCTCAATGTGAACTCTTCCCTCGTCTAGATTACTTTGCCCTTATTTATTGTCACTGCACACATAGCCTGCATATCCTTTTTCTTCTCTTTTGTCTCATCCATAGCCACTCCATCATCTCCCTTTCAGAAAAACATCTCTGTTAGGAGTGTATGGGGTAGCAAACCACTCTTATGTTGCAGAACATACTTACAACATGGCCAGAGATGCCAAGAAAAAAAGCTGAATAACAAGACAATGTACCAAAGCAAGGCACTTGTGAGCTCTACGTCAGCACAATAAGTTACTGCTAGGCCTGACCTAGCATCTTTACCTCTACTTGCAGAACTATTTCAACACACTGGGATGATTGAGTTCTTATCTCCTTGCAGTGGGATGTTTGTCTTTCAATTGTTAAGCAATCTGTGCAAAATATTAATTCGTGTAATAAAAATTTTAATTACTTGAGTTAATAAGGTTCAATTACAATATAATTGAATTTAATCACATTAAAATTAAAATAGAAGTTCTTTTTAATCAAGAAAAAATGTATCAATATTTTCAAATGTCTTTTTTATTTTATAGCATTTGCAGAAACACTGACAGCTGTAAGACTTCCTCTGAGATCATGTTAACAGACAGTTAACTGTAAACAAAAGACAAAAGAAAGCATTTAATAGTTTTAGTTATATTTAAATTTTCTTAGAAGAATAACTTGAACAGAAATCTAACCTTCTGGGTTTTAACAAAAAATCTTTTTCCAACCTCTGCAACTGGATCTATAGCACTGTCACTAGAAATGTTCAAATCATAGAACCATTTAGGTTGGAAAAGATATTTAAGACCATTGAGTGTAACTGTTAACCCAGCCCTGCCAAGTCCACCACTAAACCATGTCCCTAAGCACTACATCTACATGTCTTTTAAACACCTCCAGGGATGGTGTTGCCTGCAAAGTTGCTGAGGATGCACTCGATCTCTTCATCCAGATCATTGGTAAAGATATTAAACAGAACTGGCCCCAATACTGAGCTCTTGGGACCATCAGTTGTGCCTGGCTGCCAGCTGGATTTAACTCCGTTCACCACAACTCTTTGGGCCCAGCCATTCAGTCAGTTTTTTAACTCAGTGAAGAGCACACCCATCCAAACCATGAGCAGCCGGTTTATGCAGGAGAATGCTGTAGGAAATGGTGTCAAAGGGTTTACTAAAGTCTACACATACAACATCCACTGCCTTTTCTTCATCCATTAAGCAGGTCACCTTGTCATAGAAGTAGATCAGGTTAGCCAGGCAGAACCCGCCTTTCATAAACACATGCTGACTGGGACTTATCAGCTGATTGTCTTGTACATGTAATGATGGAGGGTGGTGAGGCCTATTTATAGAATGACTTGCTTATTTCTCCCAGGGCTGGTGTTAGACATACACAGGCAAGGCATCATTGGGGTTTTTGCACACCTAAAAGACTAGCACATTGCTCTCCCTGCGTGGCTTGGCTCAGCTCTGCTCACTGAAGCAGTTCAGGAGAGAGCAGCTCCTTTCACTTCCAGATATCTTCACACAAAATTCCCAAAACACAAAAAGAACTAACATTCAACCTGCAAAAAAACAGGAGCTAAAGGAAATAGTTTCCATGAAGCTTTAGCAGGATCTACAGTTGCAGCTGGCAAAGACTTTTAATAATGAGAAACAGTGTAGGGAACTGATTTAACAAGTAAATTAAGTATTTTCTACGCCTTGTATATATGCAAGTCTCTTACCCTCAGGCATGCTGTCAGTGAATGCAACTGCGGCTCTGCCATGACAACCCGACATTCAATACCACCTTTGTCAGGGGAAAAACGTTAGTGTTTTCAGGCAAACTGTAATAGCAGAACATTGTTTACAAGCCCTAAGTCTAATTATTGCCAAAACAGCGTTTGAAGATTTAGGTTTAGTTTGCACTATGCTTGCTGTCTGGCCATTAGCAAGTATTTAAATAGAATTAATTGGCTACTTTCAAGGTCATTTCAATAACTTTTGCAACAAAACCTGCGAAGTTCTTGTACATGCAGGCTGAATGGCACACACACATCAGCCTGCCATCAGTGAAGTGTGCAACACCTCTGTTAACTCTTCAGACTAGTGACTCCTTCTGCCTATGCAGAAGCACATATAAGCAGCCCCTTTCTATATTCATTCTAATAGATTTTTTTTTTAGGGCTCAAACTGAGAGCCCTAAATAAGAAATGGAAACCTAACTGCAAGGTGGAAGGAGGCTGAAGAGAAAGGTATTGAATTTTTGCTGGCAGCTACAAGCTGGTACTTTTTCCCCACCAAAATTATGCTTATTTGCATCACTGCACCTTTGAAGGGAGCCATGAGTGCAGTGACACAGCCATGCCCTATGAGATTGCTTTTTAAAACATTCACATTTTCCTAGTCTAAAGATAGCATTTCTCTCGGGTGCATGATTCTTTGTCAGAAAGGTATTTAAACTCTGTTTTTCCTTCATAGCTAAGGCTGCATTAAACAATTCAACCAACACCATAAATTATACACTTAGCAATCTGTTGTGCTTGAGTGGGCCCTAAATTATGTGCCAATTTGTAGCTTGATTGGGTAGTTTGCATAATTAACATGTTCTAAATCCTATCTTTATTCACAAAGTTGCAACAAAATGCAGACCAAGAATTACTTAATGAAGATCACGAATTTCTCAAATGTATCTATTAAACTGTTTACAGAAAAATCACAAAAAAATTGTCAGGGGAAAAAAATCAGAGAGAAAAATAAAAGGAATAGGCATAGTACTCCTATAAATGTTCACACAGTTCTAATAATAATACAGCAAAATAAAAGAAGACATAACATACTCAAGCATTTATGAACTGCAGTACTGTGTGTTTGCCCAAGGAGGCAAACTGCAGCTTCTAATAGCTGAGTCAAAATGAATAATGAGAGGTATGGCATATTGCCAATTAGAAATAAGAAAAGAAGGCCATACTTTGCAATGGAATTCTACATTATTTTTTTCAGAACTAGCACAGGCACAAGGGTTTTGATAATGGAACTTTGTCATATTACATTTGGTAGTGGTAGATTAGAAGTTGTGTACCAGGGAACTACTAACTGTTCTGAGGTAGCCATTATCACCGAGAGATGATGGGGTTACTGGGAAAATGTCAACACATTGCTGTGGAGAGACTAAATGAAACATCAGAAATTATTTAAAGAAGAAAATGTTCCCTCACTGCATTCATCTGTGACTACATTCAGAGATTTTATTTATTACTGAAGCCAATAGTTGAACTGCAAGAGACACCAAGACAGCTCAGGAGATGCAATGAAGATCTATTAAATCATGTAACACACAGGGAAAACAAACAGGAGGTGATTATTCTCTTTTCCTCAGCACAGAGGAAATAGGCAGAAATGATTCAGGTTATCAAGCAGCAGGCTTAAAACCAACACAAGAAAATATGTTTCCAACCTCTGTGAAAGCTCCAAAGTATGTCTTAATCAAAAAATTAACTGCTCAGAGCCACGTAGTCTTCTACGTATGTCTTAAACATAATAACTTATATTCAACTTGTTATTCTGGATTTCCAAACCTGGCGAGGCTCTTGAAGGTGCCTTCAGGCACTCTGTGCATTTCTTTTATCACTTCCAATAGCTTTTGTTGCTGCCCTTTTCTGGATATAGGATACCTGGCTATATGGAGAGCTATAGTGCAGCAACTAGATCTGGTGTAGACACAGCTATAAGTACTACTCTTAGCAGTAGAACTTACCCTGGTTTGCAGAAGGAAAAGAAGCCAAGTTAGGAAGGACCTTGGAGCTGCATCTCCAGTAGAGCACTTCTTCACATAACAATGTTAGTGAATGAGTTTTATAGGATAGGTTTAGTCTATTTCTCCACAGTCATGGTGATGTAAGAAAGCTACAAATTAATATGTGCTTGGCAGCAAGACATTCAGAGACCTACAAGCCTGTCCTTGGCTTAACAGTGAGTTCACCCAAAAATAAGAACAAAACCAGCATTATATATTTCAAATTGGTCACAACCAACATTGCATATGTGGAACTCGACATTCCCAAGCTATTTGATCAGACTTTAAAAAGAGCTTGAGCTGAAATAAAAATCCATTGAGTCCACTTGTTCTGCAGAAAGACGCAGTGAATTATCAGAATTAATGTTACCGTTGTGTGTTGTTTACTGAAGTCCTTTAAATAAGTAAACCCACTAAACTAGTTCCCAAAACCATGGATGATGTCACATAGAAATCAAAAATGAAGAGTTCTGTGACCAAACCCTGTACTCATATACTGTCATAACAGTCTGTGTCTGTCTGTGACCTCCCAGTGTACCTGGAGGTTTGCACACGTACATCTAAGAGAAATGACAGCTTGAGCTTGCACATGTGCCTGTTCTCCAGGCAGCTTGCATCAAAACAGGTGACTTTCATCACAGGACTAATTGAAAGGAAAGAAAATGAGTGCTTCTCAAGACTCTTTATGAAGTTCTTTTAAAATATCTATTTTTGTTATTTACTTAAAGAGCTTTTAAGATGACATTGCCTTATCTGAAAGAGCTTGGTAATGAAAGGAGGAAAACCCAGACCTTTTCACTAACTCCTTCCATCAACTGCAAACAGATTCCAGCTTATCTATTCAGTGGATTCCACATTTGGGTGGTTTTTAAAAACAGACACAGCACCAAAATTCAAAAATCAATGTACCAATTTAAAAGTACCTCAGAAGCAAGGTAAGAAGCCCTTAAGCGCTAAACACTGTCATGCACCATACGGTGTGGTGGTTTAAGCTTCCACAGAGCATTCACACAGCATCTGTTAATCTCAGGAGTGCAATACCAAGGCAAAGTTGTCTGAATGCTGCCAGATACAATAAGTAAGGCAGCAAACAGCCAGAGGCCTTGTTCACAGGCATACCCAGCAGCAGCAGTCGTGCCCTAGTTTCTTTCTTTCAGCCTTCTCAATTCTACAAGTTTTCACATTTCATAGGCTAGAAGAAAGCAAATGTCATTACAGACCCTTGTGCACCAAGCACTGTACCAGCAGTCCTTTGGGATCCTGGAAAACAGGATGTGGTCTCTGAAGGAGAAGGGAAGCTTGAGCTGCTTTCAGATAAACTAGAGTACAAGAAGGAAAAATATAATATATATAATTTTCTTTTATGCTGACTTTTCTTTTAAAAATCTTTTATATCTAAAAAAGATCTTCCCTCCTCCCTCCTTACACAGTATGAAGGAAAGTATTGACAATACAATTTCTGTACAGCGAAGGAGAAAAATGCAGTAATGCCATTTTATTTAAGGTGAATAGGGGTGATAGCCCACATACCAGGCACCACAGTATAGAACACCATCACATGCACTAGAAAACAATGGTAAATACAGTAATGGTGAACTAGAAACACTCCAGTGCCTCCTAAAGATGTCACTTAAACATCCTTTTCCCAAATGTGAGCTCCTGACCTGGCCTAGCCCTTACTCAGTGCTTTTCCCCTGAGGTCAATGGGTTTCACCTACTGCCCTGCACTGAGCACAAGAGAAGCAAGGATACTTTGCTGTTTGGACCATGCCAGTGTAGCTCGCTTCCTGACCTCTTCAGGAATGTAACTATCCCCATCAACCTTGAGCAAGACTGTTTCTGCTTTCAGTACATAACTGTGAAAAGCAAAACATCCATATCTTGGGGAAAGTCTACATTTATATGGGGAGCACGAGATTTTGGCTGGTGGCTAGAATTACCAGTCTATGCAGAGTTACTTTCGTAATTACTTTTGTAATTACTCAAAATGAGCGCCAGAAAACCCCCATGGCAAACTGCTGAATGACTGCTCTATTGAGACCAATGGGTACACTTTATTCCTAAGTTAGTTTTCTTTTTCTGACTCCAGGCTGGATTTTTGTCCAGGATTGTGTCCTGTTTAGCAGGGTGTACTGATCCTTCCTACATTGTAGAAACCCATGCATAGCAAAACAGCCATGCCAAGACAGAAAAAGGCAGCTCTTCTGCAATGCTTGCTTACACAGACTTTGCTTATATTTTTTCCAAATTACCACTTTAAAGGATCCTCATTTTTCTTCTTTGGATGAGGTTGAAACTCAGTCTGAGTACCCTATGACAAAGAAATTGATGATTCCTGTCTCCTCGGTTTAGCTCATGGAATAACAATCTCCACATCCACCATCACATCACTTCCAAAAGGCCTCAGAGTAGGCTTGCCCCATATCCCAAATAAGAATTTTTCATGTTCTCTACTTTTCTTTTATAAAGGCTAATCATCTGTCCCCTCCACTCCAGATGCCATGACTACATACACGCTAGCTGTTTAGCAGAGACCTCAGAGCCTCAGAACTGCTCTACAGCACTCTGCTGGGGCTTTCCATGCTACTGTAACGCAGCTGGGCTGAGTTTCAAAGAAAAGTGGAATAAGACCAAAACAGATATCCTTCAGAGCCAGCAAAACTACCAGGCCCAGTAAAAAACACTATGGGTAAAACTAAAAACTTCATGAGAAAATTAGGGGGAGATTTCTGGAGAAACTGAGGAGCCTGATGGCATAAGTAAATGCCAAGTTGGGTATTCAGAAGCTTGTTGTTTCTGTCCTCAAGTTTTGGTATTTTCATGCATCTAAAAATATGGCCCTCTCTCAGCTCACAGAGCTGCAAAGGAAACAGGATCAAGCTCCAGCTCTGACGAGATGACAAAGGTGGCTGCCACCAGCCTTCAAGGCTGGGCCTTCTGTTATTTTTAGCTAACACTTTGTGGCTGATTGATATAAACTCATAAATAAATCAGAAAGCTTTCCTAGCAGAGCATCGTTAGGAGCAGGCTGTGGTGCCACAGCTCTGGGCTTGCCAGGAACCTCCTGGGCTCTGTGAGGTAGCACAGAGAGGGACATGTTTTATCACACATGCAGGCTTAAGCTAAGGCTGAATTATCAGTGTGCTCTCCAAACAGATGTTTAACTTATCTTATAGCTATCGCTGCCACATGGGCAATTCACAGGCAGAGAGTCACACAGCATGGTGCTGTTCTGCCGCTTGCAGACTGTTGCAGCTAGAGCAATGTTTGCTTTTGCAACTTGCCTCGCATGTGATTTCTTCCATGAGTTAACCCAGGCTGAAGAGGTACAATATTTTTTATATTTCAGGGATTATTTACATAACCAAAGGAAAATAAATCTCATAAAGAGGAATCTGATTGTAAAGGGTAATATCTTTAACTTATTTTCAAAGAACTGAAATTCATGGCGCTTTAACCCAGTGTAGACCAGCTGAGTTTCTGTCCCTTCATGTTTAATGATGGAGAAAAGACCTTGTCCAGAGCTTTATGATACAAAAATGCTTTGTAATGCAAACCAGACCAACTCTATACAAATGTTCCCAACATTGTTCTTATTTCCATAGCAGACATCTAGAAGAGTGCTGCACAACAGTGTGACTTGAGAAATCTTTATTAGAATTAGAACAAGAAAAAACAAACAGAAAACAACCATTAATGTCCAGGGTAATTTTCAAAACCTCTTTGGCAATTTCCTTTCCCTCCTTCTTACAAATGTGGGAACAGTTAACCACTCAGGAAGAACACTTTATAAGTTTGGAAACCTGAAGAATTCTCCTGTTAGACTCAACCCACATTAAAACAAAGATTATTTTTGTTTAATCTTTAATGAAAGATAAACAATATTTTGTGTGGCAAAATATGAAGCAGACTTTTCACCCGCCTCACTTTAGCCAGCTGAGATTTTAAATAGCTCTTAAAAAGTGTCATGTAACAATCAGGCTAACAGCACTGCAGTGGAAAACTAAGGAAAATCTTTCTGATTTTTTACACAAAGCACACTCAGAAACCCAACCCACCAGAGATCACCCCTTACACCTCCTCTGAGGGTTGAAAGGACCTTTTTACAGCTACAAGAAGTCAGTGCAGAGTACAACTAACCAGAAACATCTCCCTTCAAGCCATCAAGGCTGCCAGCCGGGTGAGCCCTGCTGCCCACTGCCCTGCTGGGAAAGGAGGGCTGTGAAACTCGGAGGTGGCTCAGTCAGAAACTTGTGGCTCAATTCCATTTCTCAGCTTTCCTGGAAGCTCAGATAACCCCCTCCCACCTTCTCCAGCTCCCTCCCATACCCCCTTCAGATCCCTGACACCAGGCCTGCCCGGTCAGACTTCTTCCACATGTATTTGTCAAAACCCATCTACTTTTTGACAGAGTGACACCTACTCCATCATAATATCTTCAGGGGATAAAGCAAGCCTGCATTCAAAGACCCCAGCTGTGACCATGAACTGATCCCTCTTCCCTGCAGTTAAGTGCAGCAAACACAGAAATACTGTGTTTTCTCCAGGTATTTTAGAGGTGCCAACAAAAGCAGAAGGGACCAGCATCTGCTGCCTAAAAGAAGGGATCTGGTGGCTCAGGCAGCAGGTTTCTTGGCAGTTTTTTGTCCAAAAGCATGATAAAGACTCAGTGAGGTGCCTGCCATGCTCTCACACACCTATCCATAGTGTTGTCTCACCTGGAAAGCTTTTTAGACCCTTCAGAAATTGAATTCTCTGCAAGGTTTGGCAAACACAGAGCTTCTCAAAATCAACCAACACCTTGCCTCGTATAGTGTTTAAAAGGGCTTTTTTTGGTGAAGCGTCAAGTTGAACATGTTAGGATTTGTTGGGCTGATAAGGGCAAGGGAAGAGTGCAGGAAAAAAATGAAGTTTACAAGTTACAAAACCAAGCAAAAAACATATATTAAAAATTGAAAAGCATTTTTTTTCTCTCTGAACTGCACAAAACGTTTCAACCTAAGCACAGAATGGAATAACTTCCTGTTCAGATGTCTGTGCACCTTCTTAACAACAAAAAATGTTGCATGTGTATGAAAAGACCTTTTCTGACCAACAAAATACACAGGCAACATAATCACAAAAGCTGGTGTGTCCCTGCTCTCCTGTATCCACACCCATACTAACTTGTTCTTACCTGTACCGCTGTTTTATGTTGGGAAGCTAAAAAAAACCCAGGACCCATGATCTGGATGTAGATCAAATATCTTCACTACATGAACAAGTGAACACTCTATCCCTATTAAAATTCAGCAGGGGTGATATATCACAAGTCTTGCAGACTGTTGTGAAAATTCACCTTCATGGAAGCCAACCTCTTCTGTAGCCATGGGGAAGGCTTTTCAGAAAAGCTCACTTTAATGTCATTCTTACCACTGAAAATATTTCCATGTTCCCTTGGGATGACTTTATTGCATGTTATCCTGGAGACAAGGATTGCTGACAAACTGGACAAATCCAGACAGTGTTAAAAGTAAGCGGTTGACGATTTATCTGCTGGGGAAAATCCAGTAAGTCCTAGACTTGTTTACTAGCCCCAGACTAAGACAGCTCATCAAACTGCAGTACTTGTAACCGAAGTTGAAGCTCAAACATTTAAAAATGTGTTTTGGAAACACTCTGTGTACACTGAAAATCTTGGCCTGGATTCAAAAGTTGTGTTTGGAATTGCCATCTCCTAATTAAAACAATATACTCCTAAATGCTCACTTCAAATGATACCTTAAGCACATTTTGTGGATTGAATTTGTGTAGTGAATGAAGATAAGAAAATATCCTCACAATTAATTCTCACTTATTTGAATGTCTAAACAATTTTACAGCCTCGTGTTTCCTTCAACAGTCTGATTAAACCAAACTACAAATCCTAAAGATGGGGTACAGTTTATTCAATGTCTTCCAGATTTTTGGCTTCATGATTCTATAAATGCTCAGCTGACAATGAATGGAAGTTTCAGTGTTTGAATCGCTTGAAGTTGGTCAAGGCTTTAATAAAAACTTGAGAAGAGAAAAAGAAACTTTCACACCTTATTTAAATGTGTAGAAGATTTTCACAAGGAATTCCCCTAAAAAATGAATGCCTGAGTACCCTATAAACTTGCAGAGTTTTCAGAGCTTTTAAAGAAAAACAATCTAGAGCTATTCTGAGGGGATTTTCTTGTCTGCACAGTGATATGTCCAATGGTTGTCACTGATCTTGAGCTTCTTAAGAATATTCTCATGATAATGGAAATGTAATTCAAAATAAAATTAAATGTAAAGTTGTATGATCATAAAGTCTACATGCAATGTTTCTAAGGACAACATTAACCATCTGACACTATGTATATAGGACCTCAGGCAGGTCATCATTTTTTTTCCTATTCTAGGACTACTGCTGAAGATCAGTGGGTTATGGAAGCTGAACAAATTTCTTCCAAAAGATTGTTACATTGTCCTCAGTACTATCTCATCAGCAGTTCATCAATGAGGTAACTGATATCTCTCATATATGATCCAGTGTTGTCTGTTCACTTCTATTATGCTGCAGGGTGTTTATGTGCTTTGTTGAAAAGATGTACCATGTAATTTTACATCAGTAGAAGTAAATAAAAAAACAATTAGCAGTTTCAGGCTTAGATGATGAAGAGTTTGTGCTGAGAAGACCATGGTGGCCATATAGAGTCATCTGGAAAACTCCATACATTATACAAGAGAGAGTGTGTCCAGAGCCAAGCATGGCCATGTTATCAGGAAGAGGAAACACAGCCTCTGTCTGCAGAACTGGGTAGGCACTGGGTTAGCAATCCTCAGCTACAAGGACTAGTTGGGGTTCATGGTAGACAAGCAACATTCACATTTCAGAGCTGCAGCAGGAAAAGCTGGAGGGTTTTGAAGGAAGGAGAAAATAAAGGTGTGAATAACGCACTGTTAAGATCAATACTAGACTTCCACCCAGAGTATAATACTCACGCTTTAGAAGCAGAAAAGTCTGGAGAGGGTAAAAGAGAAAGACAAGAAGACATAGAGGACTTCAAGGCAGAAGAAAAATGTCATCTACTGAAAAGCTTAATGAGTTAAAACCAATTAATTTTATAAACAATAAAACGTTCCATGAATAACAGAATTCCTGATGCCTGAATTCATACAGATTTTTGGTGGAAAGTGTTTGAGAGAAACAAAAATGAAGAGAAACTCTCCCTAGTCTTGATATCTCTTATGCTTCCTCTACTAGAAATTAGATGACACACGTTGCAGGTAGCCTGTAACTACATTCACACTGACCAGCTGGCCCCGTTCTGCCAAACAGTGTGTGACAGCTGAGATCTCCCTTCTCTGAGTCTCTCCCCTCTACCCAGGCCAATTTCTCATCAAGCCAGCATGAAGTCACTTCTTTGAGACTTCTACATTCTTTCAAATTTGTTTGAAATCAGCAAAGTATTCCAAATGTTTTAAGTAACAGAAGCTGATGGAGAAAAGGAGATCACAAATCTTGTCACTGAAGCAGCCAGATGCAAAATAAGGCAGACTTGATGACAGTGTGTACGTGCATGTACCTTCACTAAGAAAAGGTATTTGGGAGTAAGAGCACTCTTTAATCTGAAAAAACCACAACACTCTTCTAATATGAAAAGTCTTGCCAAATTCAAGGCAGAAAGGCTGACTTCTTTTTAACAAGTGAGGGCAATAATTCATCACATGTACAAGTCACCGAAAAGTTGATTCTACATCTCTTATGTGTTCAGCATTAGAGGCTTATCAATATTTGGCCATAGTGTAACCAAAGTAGATGACGTATGATGGACTAATGTAAACAGGGCAGACAGTGTTCCCTTAGGATGTAAGTTTTGTGAACCATTTCCCAGAGTGGCACAGCAACAGCAGACATCCATTAGTCATGAATGCTGTTACTCAATAGTCAGAAAGGACTCCATGGTCCTAAAAAGCGGGCTGAATGGACCAGCTGTGAGCACGGACCTTCAACCATCAGACTGCAAACTCTTTGAAACTCTTTTCTTTGCATGAGCATCCTGCTTGCGTTCTTTGTGTAACAAGTATCTATAATCCATCAATCTACACAGGTAAGCACAGCTCACACTGTGCCATTGGAAGTGATTGTTATTCCTAGCCACAAATAATGCCTTGTAGTTTCTCTTCAGGAGTGTTACAGCACTTCACAACTGGCTGCACTGCTCTCTGCAGCAGTTATGCAGGTACGAGCTGCAAGAACCCAGTACAGCAAAGCTCTGCACGTGGCAGCATGTGACAACTGTGGTACAGGATAATCCTGCATCCTCAAAGTGCTGCCACAGCATGCAGGGAGAGAGAGCGCTTATTCCAATTGGAATGATCCAGCTATTTCAGCCAGCACTTGCTCCCTTTTAAAAAGCAGTTATGAGACTGCAGAGTGGTCAAGACCTCATTCCATGTCTTTGTTAGACAGGATGCCTGGTACCTGTGGAGCATTTCTGCAATTCCAGATCAGAAGGACAAGTTCCAGCTTCCAAGCCTCCATTTCCACCACACACTTCCTTGAGGATCCAGCAAACGCTTGGGCTTGCTTGGCTCGAGAGCAGAGCTGTAAGCAGAACATTTCCCCTGGGACTGTGTTGCCCTTCATGAGGAGCTCATGGGCCAGGCTTGGTCACTGCTAGGAGTGTCCCGCTGCAACCATTTGCAATTTGCAGCAATCTGGGGTGAGAAGAGCTGAGTGCTGGCAATGCGATTGAGCTGGATTCCCAACACAAACTCGCAGGATTTGGCAGAACTGGGATTACATTTTTAAACAGTTACTGTAAGTGTAAATGTTATTTTATCCACCCCTTGAACTGTATCGTCCTGGCCAGCCACCAGGCAACCACACCCACACTCTTACTTTTACAGCTGCAGAGATGGGGTCAAGATCGTCTGCGCTCTGTGTAACACAAGCCCTGTTATTAAAGTAATTCATTTGCAAATAAATCACCCTTGTTATGCAGCTCCAAGTAAAGAAGGGGCAAAATAAGAACCTGTGAGCTTGAGCTCGTTTGCTGAATGCAGTTTTACTCCCTTCCCTGGCCACATTTAAACAGTTAATAAGTTGGTCAACAAGGCACCTCTCCTTACTCCATTCAACTTTGGAGAAACTGATACAGTAATCATTAAAAAAAAAACCAACCAAGGACAAGTAAAAGAGGAACCCCAAGGTGTACCAGGTGATGGCTCTTAAAAAAACAGAAAAGGTCGAAGGATCTTACAGCACTCAGAGGTCTAACACTGGGCCAGAACGCGATCAGGAACATTATTCCTTCTCATTTTCAGCATTACTTTTAGAACAAGCACGTGAGTGTAAACGTGGCTCCAGCTGAGTCAGGGTAACACCCCACTGACTTTGATGGGGGCAGGATCTCATCTGCTTGAAAACTGCTGAGTGATTTCTGGAAGGAAACGAATAGTCTTATTTACAGAAGCACTCTTCTTGACCTGGCTTTAAATACTTAGGGGTCCAGTTCCGCATTCATTTAGGACCTTGTGTCTATACCTCAACCAACCTGATCAAGAGTTGTCTGTTTGGTGGTGTGGCTGGTTTTTTTACTCTCCTTTTCCCTTTTTAAAGGTCTACATTTGGAAGTTTTTTCTGGATTTATAAGAGTGTCACTCAATCTTTTGAATGATAAGTCAGAGGCATAACACGTTTACTTTGTCCTTAAGTAAAAAATTAAGGTTTGTTTACTTCCATAAGTCCACACGCAGTTATGTTTCTTTTCCTGTTTGTCCTTCTTTGTTTCTGTAAGATACTGGATATGCATGAGAACTGCAAACAAATTCACTGTTAATCAAACCTGGCCTGCAAGATTTGTTATATCATTAAACAAAACAGATAAAGGAATAACTTGTTATTAAGGACAATGTTATTGTATGCCTGCTGCAATATTCACAAATATACATAAAGATTAGTCAGCTTTCACATAATGAATTAAAGCCACAGGATAAGCTTTAAAGCGATATCACATCCAGAAAAATATTATGCTGAAACTGAAACAGCCAGAACCAAACTTTTGTCTTATATTATGGTATAAATAATTCTGAAAGACATTTCCACATAGTGTATTCAATGATTTAAAATAACCATTCTGAATGAAGTGTACCTTCTCTGATCTTGTGTTTTAGGGCCTCTGGTGGTCTAGCCACCCACTTGCCACTGTGGCTACAGACCATGTTTTGACCAATATCCAAGCTGAAATACTTTCCATGTTTTGTTTTTATTTTCACAAAGGTGATGTGTTTATATTCATATGCAATTTTGTAATAACTACTTGAAAAATCCCACCTGAAAGATCAAATTAAATTTGCTTATTTACTGTCTATAAAAGAATAAGTTTTATTATAGGTGTTTCTCAAGATGCCATGCTTCTCACTATGTGGCCATATGGGCTATAAACTTAAATGGATTTTTTCTACAGAGAGATTGTATTTCCAGTATTCTTTTTCATTGCTTTAAACTAACACTTTAGCACACAAAATAAAGATTTTTATGTATTAATATTGGCAATATCTGGAAGTCGTTATGTTTTCTGAATGCCAGACTAAAACAGCACCTAGTAGAAGCAACAAGCATATTTTTTATGCTATATATTAAGCCCTGCTGCTTTTCTTCTCCCTGTGGTCTACGCGACTCAGACCACGGTCCTTCACAGCCAGAGCCTGGATGTTACAAAGTGCCTTTCTGAAAGTAATGCTGCATGTTTCTGTTCAGAAATTTCTCAGCAGCTTACAGGAGAGAAACAATAAGCCATCTGTCAAGCAAAGTCTGGGCTGTTACAGCCAAAGGGAGAGCTGAATGAAAACAATATGAACAAGCAGAGCAGACTTTGCCAGTAATTCACTGTTTTCCTCCACCTCCCCTTCTCTTTCTCTCCACAGGACCTACCTCAGACATCTACCAAGCACAACTGTGGTAACAATCTATGAGGAGACCATTCCCACCAACAGCTCTCTTGCCACTGTTACTCTTGCGGCACTTGCCATTCATCATCTGGAAATTACCTCATCCTTCATCAATGTGTCTAATTGCTGCAGGCTTGGAAACATAGCGGTGGTGCTCCCTGGTCTTGCTAGGGAATAGCCTCATTTGCTAAGTCTCGGGATAAAATTAGCCATTAACACCAACAGTGTTTTGTTTGTACTTACCGGTATTGGCTCTTCAGATATATATATAAGAAGCAGGGTGGCACACTATTTTTATGTTTCAAAGACAGACATGCCAGGCAAAGAACGCATGTGAGATTGGGAAAGAAAAGAAAAAAGATTATATCAATGGTCTCTTACTCACTCATCTCCCAAAAAACAGCACCACCAAAACAAAGGCACAACTGTTTCCACACGATAAATAGTGCATTGATAGTGCTCCTAAAAACAAGCTACTGTGCTCCTGACATTCCTGTCTTGTTGAATCTTCCTAAACTGTTACCAATGCTTGATTTCAATTTGTCTGTTCCTGTCAAGATCACTGACAACTAAAATTGCCATAACAGCAAAGAAAATGCTATGTCAGCTCAGGCAGTCTCCATGCAAAAGGAGAGGGTACCTGAGGAGGTATTGGAAGGAGGGCAGGGCACATATAAAGAGGAAATTCCAAGTTAAT
Organism: Loriculus beryllinus; assembly: GCA_039877255.1. Classification (NCBI taxonomy): domain Eukaryota; kingdom Metazoa; phylum Chordata; class Aves; order Psittaciformes; family Psittacidae; genus Loriculus; species Loriculus beryllinus. The sequence continues at coordinate 12,368 of JBCJKH010050626.1, read as the reverse complement.
TATTATCTATTTTATCTGACTAACACTTTTTGAATAGTATTACCTTTTTAGTCTTTAAAAAAGTCTGCATCACCGTGTCCTACATTTTAGTTACAGAAGCATTCACAAAGACAGCAGGGTCACGAAAAGTCACATGGGAGCAAGCAGCAGAGAGGACAAACTCTGCAGGCAAATTTGGAGGCAAAACAGAAAAAGTATTACAGCACTATCACAATTATATGCCTTCCTGTAATTTTGACAGTGATATAAATACTAGGCCAAGGGGTGATAGCTGTGACTGATTACCTGGTGTGCTGAAAGTTCTGCTAAAAAAACACCGCAAACTTAAATCAGTGGTTATTTTCACTTTTCAGTAAACCAAAAATTCCTTTCAGACAGGAAGGTGAAAGATTTGTGTTCAAATCTGTAAAGCATTTTGAAACAAAATCATTCTCAGTTATAAAATATTTTGCTGATATTTTGAAGACAATACAGAGGCTTTTTAAACCACGTCCTAACTTCTTCCCATAGAAATGATTTGCTGAGATAAATACATTTTTTTTTAAAAAAAAGCACATTAAATTACTAACTAGGTTCATTTAGGAATTTTGAACTAAAATATTTCACTCAACCTTTACTCTCTCCATCTTTTTTAGACTGAGGTTTGTTAATCTAAAGGAATAGCGCTGTTATGTTCTTGTCATGTTATCAGCCAACAGCGTTTGGAAAAATGCATGCTGTTTTCCAAAACTGTAACTGTAACGAGCACTCAGGGAAAGTGCTATCTCGATACAAATTATGAAGGGTGAAAAAAAGAGAGACAGATTATTCTCAACCTCCAAGAATGCTAAAAACTGAGACATAAAGGGATGCTTTCCAAACAGTCAGAGCAAGAACACTGCTAAGTTTATCCCATGCAGCTGATACACCCCAGCATGATAAAAGTCACAGTAACTCTGTCGTTTTTATTGAGTGCTTGTGATATTGTAGAAAAAGTTGTATGAAGCAAGGTCTAAGAAGCTGTTTGCCCTGTCTGCTGTTCTTCACACAAAATGCACTGGTTTTTCATCATGTTAACCTACCACTAATATATTTCCAATTTTAACTTTTAGGGCCTGGAACTATTTCCCTTACAGTAGTGCTGAAGCTGCTCTGCCTAGATATGTCATAACAAAATCTGAACAAAAGGGAAGTTTGTGTCCTGCAGATACTTGGCCCAGGGAGGGTCTAAAGAACAACATGGCAACAAATATATTCTTAAAGAAAAAAATAACTTCTAAAATATGAAATTTGAGTGACTATTTCAAAACACAGCTGCGAGCTTCAACAAAGTTGAAAAATTTCAGATTTCAGAGACTGGAAGCTGATAATAACCTTCATGTAGACACATGGTCACAAGATGATCGGTGATGACCCTTAAAGAGATGCAGAATACTAAACCTCAATGTTTATTGCTAGTAAATAATGGTTAGGACTTGTCTTTTTTATTAATAAACTCCATAATATGTTTCCACATGGCTCTTTTTATTTCACTCTTGAGCATCAAGTTCTACTATCTATTCTAGCTTGTGCTTACAATATTTCTTTTCAATGAGCTAAAAAAGAAAAAAAAAAAAAAAAGAAAGAACAGATGTTTTTGATTTTCCTCTATAGGGATGACAATGTAGAAATAAATTGTAGAATCTGGCACTGACTAGTCCTTGAAGTCGAGTTACCACATGTCCCAGTCACAAAACAGCAACACATAGTATAATGTTTCTGGAAAGAATCTTGCTGCAATAAAATGGATCACAAAAAGTTTTCAATCTATGAATTCTGTCCAGAATATAAACCATCAAAGATTCCTCCTATAGAGTATTTGAAACTGGAAACCAATTCACAAAACAGGGTGGGGACGAAGAGGTGGATGTGGAAGTTGCATTTTACAGAAAAACGCATTCCTCTTCAAAAATCAGGGCAAACTGCTGATCACAACAGCAATCTTTTAAAAATCACACAGAACAACTTTTGCTATCTGGGAAGTACATCCAGTGAACAAACTATTTGGAGAAAACGTTAAATTCATAAATCAAAAGGAAGATTAACACAACTTGATATCCTTTATCACACAGGGGAGAAGGCTCCCCTGAATTAAAGACAGTTTGAACTAAACATATCTCTTGTAGTGAAAAATCAACTCATGGTTTCAAAAATCATAAAGCTTGATGAGTCACCTGGTTAACAGCTCGTTATAAGTCACAGGGTGTGTGTCCAGGCTCAAGGGTGTTATTTCCCAGAGAAGCATTTATAATCTTCAGTTTCCCTTCATCTCCCTTTTCAAAAGCTGAGCAGATTGCTCAGTGTTTTTCCGCACACACACAGCTTCTCTCACACTGCTGGCATATCTGGCCCACACTGAAACCTCCTGAGCATCCCCTGGATCAACATTCAAACAACTCCATTAGCATTTCTGGCCACACCACCAGCTTGGGAGCTCATGCATAGATACATGAAAAAAAAATATCCCCCATCTTTTTTACATTTGCTTTTCATGCGGTCCAGCATGTTTCTTGGTCATTTGCAGACCACCACTCCCAAGCAGCATTAACTGAGGAACACCAGACTGTCCAGGGTAACAGATGCCCTGACAAAACACAGTTACTGTCATCTTACTTCACCAAATGACCAAATACCTTGAGCATGTCATGCTAATCATTGGTACTTATTTTACCGACCGTTAATAGGAGACTTGGGGACCCACATCAAGGACAAGGACAGTGGAATGATTTGTTAAAAATCATTACAGAAATGACAACTCACTCACACAGATCAAAACATTCAGGCTTACTGTTATTAAAGGATTTCTTAGGTGTTTGCTCCCTGCACTGTCTGGACTACATCCACAATTTCCAAGGCATCTTTATTTCATAAGATGCAGACAAGCTCAGGAGGCTGAGGGTTTATTTTAACCTGTGCCTCTCACCAATTAAGTGACGAAGTTCAAACAATGTAAAGTATTCAGGATGCAGCTGCCTGAATGACTGGGTAACAGCTGGCACTGACTAGCAGGATGCCTGCTTCACTTGTCAGGTTTAAAGAAGATGTTTCTTCACCTTTCAGGGGAAAATTTAGCAATTCAGGAAGAGGACAATACCTCCTGTGGCTGCCCAAAGGACAGCTCTCCACTGAAATGGAAACTTCATTGAGTGCCACAGGCTAGTGAGAAGTTACACATTCTGTGAAACTAAGTAGAAACTTCCTTCTGAATCTGGTTTTACTCTCTACCCAAGAACAAGACTTTCAGGCAACTCATGCTAGGAAAGGTAAAGAAATTACCAAATGGTAGAAAAAAAAAATAATATAGAAATATAGAGAAATAGAACACTAATAGAAATATAGAGAAATAGAAATAGAATACTGACAGTGCAGGAGGAAGACAGCCAGCTTTTTGATCTGGTTTCTGGATTACAGATCTACCACGAAGATGCCAGGCCTGTCAAATTTTTCCACTCTCACACACATCTTTCCTTTTTAGTTTCTACTGTGGCAGCTTTAGAGGAAAGGGGAACCTTGCAATTTGTTTTATCTAAAGTTATTTTGCATAGTAAAGCCCAAGTCCACCAAGATGCAAATGGTAAAATACACTTTAGACACACTCTAATCCCTCAGGCTTCATACTGCAGAAATTAAGGAAACCAGCAGTATCAACAGCCACAACAAAGTTACAATAGGATGTAGGACAGCATTTCCTAAAAGTCAACAGTCATCCTCATGATCATTGCAATACTTTGTCCAGTCCTCATCTGTAACATGCTCCAGAGGAGATGGTGGGAGCAAGTGTATGTCCATGGGGATTTTCATTACCAAACATCTGGAATGCTAATATAAACACCTAGCATTTCATGCTTTGCCTTTAAAGATTTTTGCCAACATCAATAATAATGCTACTACTCATAGACCTTTTGTAAGGATTAATTTGTTATGGTCATTAGAGTCCACTGCTCTTTACCACAGTCATGTAATGACATACTTGGTGAGCTCTCCAAACCAAAATAAAAGAGCCCAGCTGCAGTACATTAACATCCGCTTATGGGAATCCAGTGATTTCTTCTCTACATGTTCTGATGATGACATGCAGCCACATACGATAGTATCTGAAATCGCACATCTGCTTCAACCCTTGCATGCACCTATGAAAAATTGTCACATCTGTCAATCCACCATTTCTTCTCTTTCACGAGGGCACTTGCAAGTATATGCTGATGTAACAAGTAGTGCCATTACTATTATCTCTGCTAACACTTCTTTTCCTTCAGCATGGCTTACCCCATCCTCCCATCCTCTTCCAGAGGTCTATGGAAAGATAGCCAGCTTGTTACCTTGTTTTCTATTTACTATGGAGAATCCAAGCTTTGGCCTGACCAGCCTATAGGGAAAGGCTAACATTGTTCAAATCATGATGAGTGATGCATAAAGAAACAGACTGGGGTTACTCTCTAAATCAAAATTCCCTGTCCTGCAGCCCATTACTGTCTCATCAATGTGCTTTGCAACCCTCCATACATTCCTCCTCCTTACCCTTATCTGTCATAAAGACCATTTTTCCTACTTCAAATATGGAAATTGATGGCTTTTACCTCATAGTTAGTCCTTCACTTCAGTGCCTGGTAGTAGTGGATCTTCTTTTCCCGTATATCTATGTTTTCCCAGCTCTTTCCCAATCTCCTCTGCTTCCCCCCACCCAGCTTCTGAGAAATACAATGCAAAGAAAGTCCACAGTGCAGCAGCATCCCTGCCTCCTCTGGAAAGGAAGCAAAGTACTTACTTCAGGCAGAGCTGTTAAGTGCCTAAATTTAGCTGGGATGAATCTGGGATTAGGCCATCAGAACAACGAATAAAACCAAGGCACCTCAAGTATTAGGCTAGAGTCTTAACACTATCCCCTGCATAGCACTGGGTATCTCTGCCACTCAGTGGTCCAAGTCTGCAACATTAAAAATTATGTTGATAAAGACCAGAATTGAATTCAGAGCAAGCAGAGATCAGACCTTTAAAATAGACAGTATTTAGCATAAATCACCACTTCCACTTTCTTTGGGGGGGGGGAGATGAGAGGAACAATATCCATATTAAACCTAATTTTGTCAGTAACGTGCTAGAGGAACACCTAGCTTCAATGTGTATGCAGGAGTGTGCCACCACACATCTCATAGTCCTGACCAGGCACCTTTACAAGGTAACTTCATGCACCAGGCTGCCATGGCATGCCACATTGCACATGGACCATGTGTTTTGCTCTGTGACAGTGTTAATTGAGTCTGAGCAGTTGGACAGGTACACAATCCCCGTTGAGTCATGCATGCTTGTGCTTGGGGAGCTATGCCTAATCGAGGTAATTGCATCACATTTGGAAGAGCAGAGCAGCCAAGGCACACCCTTGGGTAAATGATGCCTGGTGGTATGCTTAATTATAGTTAACATGCCTGGCTGTATGATCTCAGAAATCAGAGATGGAAAAGACCTGCTATATAACCTAACCACTACCATGGCGAAGTATGCCTCCTTCCTGTTGGAGGCAGCGAGGCTTTCACTGCTTTCCTTTGGAGGATTAGTCCACATTTTATACTGAGGGAGGGTTGGTTTTTTTTGTCTGCTGTTGCTAACATTTCATTATTTTCTGAATCAACCCATTTCCAGCAGTTAGTGTCTCCTTACAACCTCCTGCTCCCACTTGCTTAGTGCTTTACTGAGCATACTGACTTCCAACCACTCTTCAAAATAGGGATAAGAGGCAGCCACAGACAGCCCTGGCCTCTCTATAACCCTCCCTGTAACGCTTTCCATAACAAGTTTGGGGATGCTCATCTGCAAGGCCACTGCCCAGGGCCACCATGGACATTCATGGGGTTCATTGGGAAGCCTTCAGCCCAGATTTGGCTTTTTTCACTCCTCTGCATGTATCTACTGGGTGTTGCCACTCAACTAATGCACCTTCCTCTTGTTTGCTTATTTCCTTCTGCTCTGCTTGCTATGTGACTGACAGCTATCCACAGAAGGAAAATATGAGCTGTTAAAGGATCACTTTCCTTCCATTTTTTCTTCTTTTCACTGATGTTTACAGGTTTTGGTGGTCCTGAAACCTTTGCACCATCAGTGGTGGTACAGCAAACCCCACCAAGACAGGACCCCGCATGCCAGCACTAATCCCAAGTCACAGCTTCTTTCCCTGTTATTATCTGCTGAGCTCTGATGCGAGATGTGTCACCATAGGAAGTTCATCCAGAATTTTCTGTCTGGGAAATGAGGAAACACCTCATACATTCATCTGGGAGTTCAGATGTGCATTTCTCCACACCAGAGTCAACAGAATCTGCTATTTAATTTCTTTGCTAAACCTCAAGATGACTGCTGTGCACTTTTGACCTGCTGTCAGTCTGAGCAGCGATTAGCTACTCACGAGACGCAAACACATACTGCAGTGAGGATGAATTTATACAAGTATGAAATACAGGCAATTTCAGTGATTTATCTCCCCTTCTCTACATTCAGCACGAGTGAGAAACAACAGCGAAAACAAAGGAATGGTTCTGAAGCTCAAAAGAATTCTTCCTGTGTTTGGGTGACAGGTTCATACAGCAGGCTGAAGCTGCCAGTCAGCTCAGGAGCTACACAAGTGTTTTGACTCATTGCCTGAATACATAAATAGGCTCCTCATTTCTATCAGTCTTTTAGCAGAACTCTTCAGCTGCTTTTTAGGAATGTATAACTTTTAAAGAGGTTAGAAACCACACATTTTTTTGTTGTCAGATGCAGACAAACTACAGAAGCATATGAGTGAAGGCTAAACCCTTGTACGATGCTCCAGAGCTGTCTTGGTGCCGTGATTGGGGATCAACTGCTTGCTCTCTGACATAGTCCCATGGAAGTGATTCTGGGGCAGAACTGCTCAAGTTGCCTCGTCACAACTCAGAAACATCTAAAATAATGCTTTACAAAAATAAAACTCACTGCATAATTTAGCTCAATAAGTCTCATTGCATTGTTGCTATTCTGCTGCCCGAAAAAAGCTCCTGGCTGCCTAATGAGAAATAGCTGGTTTGATTTTTAAATTGCCATTCATCATTCTTCCTGAATTTAAAAGAAGCTGGAATTTTACAAATGAAGCAAAGACATTTTGGCATAAAAATTATTTGAGAATCTTCTATGTCACTATGATAGGACAATTCCTTCCAAAGTATAACAAGAGAGATAAGTGATAGAAAAAAACAGAACGATAATGTTTAAGGAAGTCAGTAAGAAGTAAACTTGTGAGCATCTGCTTTGTGCTGGCACTGAAAAAACAGCAAAATAAAATATTAATTAAATGTGGTTCAATTATTTATATCAGAACTCATCAGAAAAATTCCACATTCCTCCTTCTCTTGAAAAAATTTCACCTTGAAATAGCCAAGTTTCTGCAACCAAAGAAACAAAAGGTGGTTTTAATCTGAATTGCATGAGAAGAGGGGTGCTGTCATTCTTGCACTTTGGTTATGTTTTGGATGAAAGCCACTCTCCTCATGCTACGTACAGTGTGTTTTCCTCTTTCTATGAGGAAGAGAAGGTAATTCCTCATGGCAGTCATGTGCTCGCAATGCTTCACATAAATCAAAGATCTGCTAAAGATCATCTTTTCCAGAGAAAAAACAAGTCTCAGGTACCCAAACAGAAATTCCTATGAACTTTTGTGGCATATTTACAGCAAAAATATTTATGCTTGGGTCAAATGCGTTAGCCTTTGGACAGATGAATAAACAAACAGCATTTCTGGCTATAAGACGAATGTTCACTTTTTTCTACAAGAAAAGATTTCCACACAAATGACATACTTTAAAAAATAAACAAACCCTTAAACCAAGAACCTTGAAAATATATTTATCAAAGAAGAATTGTTTGTGTAAAAATACTTTTTGTAAGAGAACACACATATGAGGAGCAGATCAGTTTCTTCCAAAATAGAGCTCAAGCTATAGGAACCAGTGCTGGAAGTGCTGCTTTTTAGAACAGTATTTAGTATTAGTAACAGTATTTAGAACAGTATTGCTGGACATCATAAAAGAAAGCAAATTCCACTGCTGCAAAAAAAATTTCCTCAGAGAGAGCCTTAGCAAACTGATGCTAGGTTTCTGCCATCCTCCAGTTGGATGGAAGGCACAAAGGGCAGCCCGTGGCTTCTTTCCTGAAAACCACCTTCAAGCTCTGTTTTCCAACGTTGAGCTCTCAGGGATTGTGTTTACATTTAATAAAAATCCATTCATTTTGATACCAAGAGCTACTGCAGCTGCTCTTCAACTATCTAAAATTTCCATGTAAAACTTTTTTTCCCCAAGCCCACGGAATTCCCATCATGGGTTATCCAGTGCCAGAGTCAGCCCAAACAGAAACTCTAACTATCAAATGCAGTTTTAAAAAAGATGAAAGGCTTTGTGCTGATTCTCTTTCCAGGATCCTAAAGAAAATGAATGAAATTCATAGTCTTCTGGCACTTGCCGCAGCTCTAACGTGAAACCGTCACGCTTATTAGAGCTTTGCCAAGAATATCTTCAGGTTTTGACCAAGCAATCCACCTGAAACAGATGCTGAATTCCCCTAGACGTTAACTCTAATGCTTTACAGTTTCTACATGCTGAGAGCACATACATTATACTCTGATGCAGGACTGCAGTCATGACATATGGAAGTCCTTAACTTCCCAAGCCCTAAAGTAGATGGACATGGTTTATACTTTTGCAAAATTCCTTTAAATGACAAATTCTAACATTTTTGTGTTTCTGAACAAAAACCAAAACACACAGAGCAAAAATGGGATTATTAGCCGATGTCATTAAAATGCCAGGTGTAATACATCTCAAAGGGAAAAAAAGAAACAATCTGGAATCACAGCGCTGATCTCACCTCATTTGTTTTGAACATTTGTAATGTCTAGCATTGCCCAAGAATAAATCTGTAACAAAATTATAAGCAGCGTAGTTTCACTTTCAGATCTAATGTGATACATCAACTTCAGGAGAAAAAAAATCTATGTTGAAAAGTTGAGTTCAGCACAACTAGAAGTCAAATGGACATGAAAACATTTCAAAGAATTGGGCAGCTGCTTTCCATCCAGGGTGTCAGCAAGCTGATGGAGCTGCCTTAGGTGAGTAGGGAGGTCGATGGGTACATCTTGTGCCCTAGGTAAGTGCAGGACAGGAAAGAGCAGCTGGGCTGCCTGCTACCTCCCTGTCTTGCCAAGGAGACCAGCATTGGCACTCAGCGGGTGACTTTGCACCCCTGTCAGAGAGTTTATTGCTAAGAACCATTTCCCTCCTCCCCTGAGAGAGAGCTTTTCCCAGCGTTTAACCTGAATTTTGTTGGCTGAAATTGAAGTAATTAATTTATATCCTCTCTACTGATGCCAAGGGAGACAGACTAGCCTCAATAGCATTTATTCATCCTTTAAGGCCACAGCCTGCTCCTGTACCACTGCCCTTCTTAGATAACAGTAAACTTCACTCATCCAGCTTCCCTTCATTGATCACAGGCCTCAGAAACATGACCTCTGCCACTGCTGCCCTCTGGGCTCTCTCCAGTTTCTCCAGACCCTCTGGAAACGCATCATCTGCCGTGCTCCAGCTGAGACACTCTCCATGTGGAGCAGGACGGAAGGACTACTTCACATTTCTCGCAGGCTGTATGCCTGTTTATACAAGCCGCTGGGATGTTTGCTTTGTTTGCAGCAACACAACTCTACTGACTCATGGACAACTTGTGACACCATGCACCATCCAGAGCCTGCTGCTTAGACACACCACTTACACAGCTGTCCCGTGTCCCACATCTGCATGGCCTCCACTGACTGCCGCAACGCGCAACTCTCCTCGTCATAATCACACTAAATGCAAGAGTCTTGGGGTGCCTCTGAATGGCTGTTTAACTGCACTTCATTAAAGTAATTTGTTAAAAAATGAATAATTATCAGCAGATGGCAGCCCCCTTGCACGATGGAGCTCATGCCACCAAGGTGTCCGTCTTCCCTGTCTGCTTTGGAAGAAGGGAGAAGAGTTGATCAATAGACGGTTTTCTGGGTGGGTTGCTGCAGAGCAGAGGGACAGCCTCGGGAGAGGGAGCAATGCAGAGAGTGTCTCCCCAGCTCTCATCTCCCCTTCTCTCCTGATCCTGGAGGGAGGATTGGGTTCAACATGCCTGCAGCCAGACTGCCACAGCAGAAGTCCATTTCTAGCATCACCGCTTTTGCAGACAGGCTTTCCTCTGTAGCTGTCTCTGCTCATCTGGAAGCAATCTAGGGCTGTGATGGAATACATGCCCTACATGCAGGGAGGTGGGAATTTAGCTTGGGGGTTCTTGCACATATACACACATACACCCCAGCTGTGGGAGTCACTGCCTGGGGTCAGTCTCCCAGCTGACCCCAGGACCAAAGTGCAGGGAGGGCAGCAGCATGACCACCTCCACAGCCTTGCCATCCTGCCCAGCCCCACAGGAATGAGATCCAGGCAGGAATAAGCCTCCTTTCTCCAAGCGAGACTGCTCAAACAAGCACTGCTCAGGACAGGACTTTCTGTTCTGCTTTGCTACAACTTTTATAATTTTAAGGGAGATGTTTGTGTAGTAAATCTAATTCAATCACATATTTATTTATCATACACTCCAGAAGGAACCTAGGCTACTGAATAAACATGTGGTGGCCTAAGAAGGGCTGCTTTTTTCAAACTGCCTCTATAGCTTTTTCTCTATGGTCTGTGCAAAAAAGCATGTTTATAAACAATTTGCAGGATCTATTTATACTATAGCTCAAGACATTTAGACAGTAGCGTCTCAGAGACTTTTGATGGAAGCAGTAAACTGGGATGGAGGTTGATCTGACAGGAAATAAAAGCTAAAATTGTTTTTCTAAAACCAGCAGATAACACTAACAGGCCTGGATGAGCAAGAGCGTGGAATCCAGATCAAGACATTGGATACAGCAATCTGTGTACTGCAAAAACCTCTGTCAACTGAAAGAGATTTACATTTATAGAGCAAAAACAAGAGAAAGAAGTGGAGCAAAGCTACCAAAATCCCCAGCAGGATCTCATGTTTAGCAACAGAATGTTTCATCGTGAGTAACATACAAAATAATACAGTAAAAGCCAAGACTAATAAATTAGTTGAATCCATAGACATATTTTTGGGATGACTGGTCGGGTAGGTCAGCATGATCTCCACAGTTTGTTCTAGAAGAAATCTTGATTAGGACCATTCATACAGATCTTTATCACACATGTGAACTTCAACCATCGCTTTAAAAGCAAAGAGCAGACGCAAGATGGAAATGAGCCAAATTAAAGATGGAAACAAATACCCTTTCAGGAGTACAGTTGTTAATGCCTCTGGAGAGGTACAACTACATTGAAATATGAAAAAATACAAATGTAGTGATTTTTTATCCTGGTAATATAAATGTCAGATAAACAGTTCCTAGCTAGTTCATGCAACCAAGACAATGGGGGGAGGGAAAGACCACAGCACCTGGATGACTAGTATTAGACATAATGAAAAGAAGAAAACAGCCATGAAATGTTACCAAACTGCATCTCCTGAGCTGCCTGCGTATGCAGCCCATTTGCAGCCTCAAATAGCTTCATTGGAGTCTCTGGAGGAAGCAGCATTCAGCAGACTGCCTTGCAACACCAGCTCCAGGAAGTCATCAATCAGCCCAGTGAGAGTTATGTTGAGATTCTGCCCAGATGAGAGGTTATCAGCAAAAGTACTGTCCTGGAAAAAGAAAAGGAACCAAAAATGGATGCATCCTTGTGATCAGCAGGGAAACTCAGCATCCTTCGCAAGCTGAATGTCCTTGACCTTCCTCTGAAGCTCCTGTGGAGATGCAGCAGTGTTGGTAGTGGTGTTTCAGCATGGCAGGATGACACATCAGCAAGAAATAAGCTAGCTCTTACATGAGTCTTGACTGGAAACAAAATAACTAACCCCCAGGTCATAAACAAAGACAGCCACATGGGGTCTGATTGAGGATGCTGCCCAGCACCCTGCTTCTGCTCCACAGGAGGTGTCTGAGAAAGAGCAAGAGAACAAAACACCTGCAGAGAAAGAGATGCTTTCCTGCTACCTTTTCCATGTCACCTGTGGTTGAGGAACCTTGTCTAGAGGTCGCATCCTGCTTGATGAGGAAACTATGTGCTTGAACTGCCAATTCAAAGAAATGAGGGCAGTGAAATGAATACTGCTTTCAGTGGTGGAGTACACATCTGGATATTGGGAAGCAAATAAAATAATAGAGGACTGAGGTGTGAAATGAAAAGGTGTGAACCCTTTCAGTCTACCTCAAACCCTGGAGGAGTTATAAAGCACACAGATAATGGGGCTCCAGGCTC
>JBCJKH010050625.1:32065-45716 GCA_039877255.1 Loriculus beryllinus | reverse complement strand
TTTATTTTATAACCAGCATTTACAAAGAGCCACAGAGCTCTTTGAGACTCAGTTCACTGATGCAAAGAGTGATTAAAAAAAAACCCAAACAATTCACAGACCAGATGGTTTGGGAATTTAAGAGAGTCTAAAGATCCACATCCCTGTCGTGAGGTCAAAGTCATTTTTGCTACCTGAAAATAATTAGCAACTAATGGAGTTGGTTCTCTCAGAAGCCATGACTGCACTAGGACATCTCATGGTACTCCTTATGTGGTGTTATCTCTGCTTCTAGAAATATATCCACCTGCTCCAGAGTGTCACTGTCCCTTCCCTGCCTTTTCCATGGGGCAGCTGGAAATCTCCTCATATGGTGGCCAAAGCCAAGTTCTGGTATGTCATCTGCTTTGTGCTGATTTCCTACTGTGTGTAGGCTTTTGTTCCTGAGATACTGGGTAAGGAGACAGAGATGCTTTAGAAGACATTGAGGGACGAGTCAAGCACCACTCTTTCTCTCTCTTTAAAGTCATAGAGTCTTACCTTTAAGTCTTGGTGTGACCAAAGGTTGCCTGACACTGGGCCACCCCTCCAGCTATCAGGTTTAGTGCAGAAACTAGGGTCTGAGTATCCTATGAAGTGGTATCCTGTGTCACAGCACAAGGTTCACCCGTACAGGAGAACCTTACCCTGTTCACATTTTCTGTGGGTATAACAGAGAAATTGTCAGTCACACGAGGCTTGTCAAAGCTGCCCATTTCACCAAGACTAAATTTGTTTTGCAATGTGAATAAATCACAGAATCACACTGAATAATGCCTGAATGAGGATTAATTAATCATTTGGAGAGTCCCATCAGCTCTCAGGGCTCTACCATAGGGCTCCCGGAGCATCATCAGTATATTCTTAAAGGCAGCCAATGAGCAGGATCCGATTCACTGGCCGAATTAATCCATATGAATGGCTGTGGGATGCATTTGAAAGCAGCGCTGAGAATTGGCCTATAAAAAGGCAGCCCAATTTTTTTGCAGATGCTACTTTGGGAAATGAATGGGGACTTTGCAATCTCCTTCAGCCATAAAAAACCCTACACATCGCACACTGCTGCTTGCCTATTTTAATTAAACCAATAATTAAATTTTAATGAAATGAAGGGTTTGCTGAAAAAGAGTCGGCAGTGATTGAAGAGTTTTCAGTTGGAGGAGGGAAGTGAAGTGGATATATCAGACCACTAACAAATCTGGGAGGAAATACATGGAGAACAGAGTTCATGTAATGAGCTGAACAAGAAACACTTATGATAATGAAGCTGAGAGGCAGCTTGTTTCATACGGCTCTGCCTGGCTGTGTATTTGTTTCCCCACTTCTCCAAGGATAACTCTGTATGCACAAGGTCTTGACTTCTACCTGAGAGACCAAGTTGTTATAGATGCCAGCACTCTCTCACCAGCAGCCTGAGGGACAAGTCCTTGAATAATCAACACTTGGCTCCACATTGCAGCAAGAAAGGTGGAGCTATGAACCTCTGTGGCCAATCTTAATGTGAAGCTGGCCTCTGAGGCAAGTTTTCATTAGGAAAACCTCATGATTTCACTGTGCCTGGCTCCAGGACAAGGCAGATTCCCTTACAAGCTTGCTGGGACAAAACAAAAGCTGGCCAAATGCTCCCCAAAGGACAAAAAGGTGCAGATGTTCAGTTGAACACTCAGGCATCAGTAATAAGGGCTGCCTGCTTGAAACGCTGACAAATGTACACCCGGCCACAGCCTCTTTGAGAAAAACTCAACAGCTGAATAGATGACAAGGGTTTTTTTCTTCCCATCCCAGATATTTTCACTTGGAGTTTTCCCCTGGTGGCATTGAGGGCACTGTGACCTGTACTCTCCCCCTTCCTCCACCACTGATGCTGTGCAGCTCCTTAGGAGACTCTTCCTTGGCTTCACAAAGTGTAAGCTGGAAAAAAGTTGCCTGACTCCCCAAGAGGGAATTGTGAGACTTGATGGATTAATATTTACTGCATTTTGTACATCTCAAGAGCTATTGATAGGCACACCAGGGAATATACCATGCATTAAAGGATGAGCTGCACAGCTTGAATGAGAGGACTAGCCTGGAGATGGGCAGGAATTTTGTCATGATCATAGCAACTGCCACAGGACCATGCAGAAGGGGTCTGGTACATATCTGCACCCCTCAGTCATATTATGGATGTATTAAGAGATTATGTGAAAATGGCACTGACTGAGTATTCATCTAATAGCTCTTCATTAGTTTCCCTTGGAAACATGGTTGATGGAATCTAGGGTTTTTTCCCCTCCACCCTAAGAACTTACAAGCTCATTGGTCTATTTAAAAATGAGTTTTACGGAAAAGCGGAAATCCCCAAAATAATGCAGTTCTTAGGATTTTAGTCAAAATAGGTGGCTTGGTATAAGTATGATGTGTGTTATGTGCCACTGATGAGGAAAAGCTTTTATTGTAGACCCTGGAGGCTCTGTGGGCCAGGAAAATAGCATTTCTGCCTCATAAAACAGGAATAAGGAGGAATTTTCCTAGGAGCCTCTCTGCACTGAGTTACATTAGACTTAGAGAGCAGGCATTCCAACGGATTCTGGTGCATCAGGGTGGGTGGGTGGAGAAACTAATTCATTCTTGATTGTGAAATACAATTAGTAAAGTTCAGTATCCTGCTGTTGCTGGAAATATTGATTGCATGGGATAAAGTGCTTGCAAACTTATAGGGCACAGCATTTGTTACTACTGTGAAGGTGAAGTGTTGAGGTCTGGTGGTCTAAAATCCTTCCTTATTTCCTTAGATATTTTCCTTTGAGAATGTCCTTCAGTCATTGCCTTAGCCAAGCCAGTTTACATAGTGCTAAGTATGAGCTGACAGCACCAGACTTCAGCAGTCTGTGTAAGCCAGTACCCTTGCATTTTGCTTTGTCTTTGCTTTTTGTGGTTTTATGAGTGTTCTTGCTCACCTAGTTCAGCCCTGTATTGAACTGGGAGATGACTGATATTCATTAATTTTTGAAGACTGTGAAGAAAAACAGGGAGAAAGATGGGAACAAACCCAGATAGGTTGTTAAAAACCCTGCAATCTGGAATCCCTTTTGGAGTTAATTCTCTGTGTCCCGGTGCGGTATCACCTATGACAGCCCAGGTTTCCCCTTGCTAGGCTTGTTAAAATGCTTAATTCACCAGATTGCTAATGGAAAAGCTTTGTGTACTGCTGTGTCTGGCTGGCATAAAGTCCATTTCCTTAAACATTCAACAAAACAGTTTCTTCCTTGTCTTGCACTTCAGTCTATGCTTACGCTTTTGAAATGTGGGTACAACATACCTTTTAAATTAGAACAGAGATGTTTTAAGCAGTCAGAACTGATGATACGAGTGACAAAAGAAAAACAAGGCTGTCAGGGAAGGAAAATGAATGCTTTTCTTTTTTAAGCCATCAAAAAGTTTGATATAGTTTTATCTGTAGGAAAATGGGGAGGATGTTTTGTCCAGCAGAATTGTTTACTGAGCTGTAAGCATCAGGACAAGGGGCTTTTGCCTTGTACTGCTGCCTGGGGACCGGGTAAAGAGGATTAAAGCATTAATGCTGTTAATTCAGCTATTTTGTTATTATTTCATACTCCTTCCCTGTTTCTTCCATACATCCTACTGTTGTCCTTCAACACACAAATGGCATTATGGGTTATTTGGCTAGAGGTGGGCTAGTCAGTCCCCCACCGTGCATGCTCTTATCCACAGTCTGAAGACTCATCAGCCCAGCAAGGGGTTGTACCTACCTGTGTCTCACAGATTCACCAGCATAGCAGGTATTTCCCTTCTCAATGGACTGGAGCAATCAGTAGTACAACAGGTAGTTCTGACTTGGGCATACTTGTAGCATTCAGAAGAGAAAGCATTGCCTACCTGCTGTGTCTGAGGCATTGAACAACACAACAAAGGGTTTTGCATGGACAAAGTGGGAACATCCAGGAGCAGTAAAGTGGTTAAACACATCTTTTTCAAGTTGTGTATGTGTATTTAATATATAACTGGTATTTCTTACCAACCAACACCTTCAAGTCCTTCTAGGGTTACTCTCAATCCATTCTTCACCCAGTTTGTATTTGTGCTTGGGATTGCTCCAGCCCAGGTGTAGTACCTTGCACTTGGCCTTGTTGAACTCCGTGGGGTTTGCGCGTGCCCCTCTCAAGCCTGGACCTTATTTATTAGTCTAGACTTAAACAAGAGGCCCCAAAACATATATTTCAGAATATTTGACAGTCTGTCAGTGTCTAAGAAGCATTCTAATTGAAAAATGAACATTTTTATTCTTAAATTAAGGGAAAACTGGCATGGCACTGAGCCAGCAAGCTTCTGTTCCTGGTTTCTGATACAGTTCATGGGTGAATTGATCAACAATTCAAAGTCTCATTTGCCAAAATATTGTTCATTGTTATTCCAAAAGCTATCCTAAGCTATTTGAGCATAGGCTGCAAATGCAGGGAGTGTATTCAAGCTTGGTTAACATGTTATTGCAGCATGCCTCTTTACTTGATTCTTCTCCCTGTAAACGGTGTATCTTTTAGGGACCTGGAGAGAAAGAAGTGGGAGTGCCTATGGGATCACGCCTCTCAGCACTAGTTAGAAAGAACAGTGGTGCAAGGAAATATCCTGGTTCTTATCCTGACATAGCACACCATATATACACAATAGCCTCCAAAACACCAGCCCTGTGGTCTTGTATATCCCATATACTTAGGATGTATCATCACAGTGCTGTAACAATGAGCCATAGTTTGTCCTCCAAGCGATGGTCCCCAGGCCATGCCATTGCAGAGCAACATAATGAAAGGCAGGATGGACAGGGATGTTTCCAGAGAAACAAAGCTCTAATTAAGTCTGCTCATTCCCCTCTCTGCCACAGGCACTCTATACAGCACCAGCCTCATCTTAAACCACAGTAACACCAGCAGTTTCCAGTGGTCTGTTTCTGGCCCAGAAGATGTTATCATCCCATCCGGTGGCTGCAGGGCACTTTAGTCACTTCCAGCAGGACCAGAAAAATCAATTTCAGTGTCATGAATTGTTGTGTTTTCTCTTCCATTTTAACCACTTCACTACTGTAGATGAGTAAATGAATTTGGAGGGGATGACATTATTCAGAGGGGTAAGCCTCTACACAGGCATTCACAAATGGAAGATCATCTCTTATTCACAAAATCACCACTTCTCCACATTCACATATATTAATTTTGTTTTGGTGGCTATGCTTGAATAAAAAACAATGAAAATGGTTTGTTAGAGGAAAACCATCCAAATAGAAAAAGCAATATCCTCTTATGAAAATATATACATTTCTTGGCTAACACATAATTTTGACAGGGAGACTCATTCCTCTATTAAATATAAATGAAACATGGACAGTTAACTGGGTATTTTACACAGTGATATTTCAGTTGCATTTCATAAAACTCAGGCTGGCTTTGGAATGAATAATTTACCCAATTAGAATTTTTTTCCTGTTCTTTTTCCTCTCCATTTTTAATGGATCCTGGCTCTTATCTATCTTACTGGTTTAGAAATGGAAATAATCCTATTAGAAGCCAGGTGTGCAATATGAGTGCAAAACTGGTATCATTTTTTTTTTCAGAATGAGGAGGAAAATATCCTCGGGTTAATCACAGGTTTCCAAGCTGATTTGTGTTATCTGGATTTCATTTAATGCTAATGTCCAAAAATTGAATGAGTTTGGCAGTCTGTTGATATAGACTCTAGGCAGGAAGTGCGAAGCTTGGCTTTGGCTGGTCGCTTTATTCCGGTGAGACTGATTCTGGTGCTGCATTTGCTGTGTTTGAGCCTTCTTCGGGCTTAATTTTGTTATAGCTTGTATATTACTTAGAATTATGATTCAGTAGGGGTTCAGATGGGTAAGAGCGGGCTGAATTCTCCTTTGAAGATGATGGAATTAGTGAAACTGTGAAAACAACACAGATTTCATAAAAATACCTTAAATTTTTGCATGGGCTTCCCACTTTTGATTTACAAGTCGGTGACACTGTGGTTGCTAAGTACATGGTAGAGAAATATTGCCTTCCTCTCATCACTTCATTCACAAGGAGAATTTCCAGATTGTGTCGTCCAGGGATATTTTTTACCTTGTATCATTCTAGTGCTTCTGAATGAAGGCTTGCCGATGTTATAGCTATACAACATCTCCATGAGGAAAACTGTAGAATTCCACAGGTAGGGAAAGCACTGGTGTAGACTCAGGAATAAGTTTCCGTGGTTAATGTATTACTTAGTGTCAGCTGATCCATGGTAATGGTTTCTGCATACGTTCATAAAATGCAAAATAATTGGAGTGAGTGCTCTTTTAATGCAGGTAAAATGATCCTGAATTATCTTCCCTTTGCTATAGGCTAAAAGTATGTACACACATTTACTGAAGATCAGATGACATCTCTAACTTGTTTGTGTGTCTGAGCCCTGGAGCACAAAGGAAGAAAATTACTGGTCTGAGCTTGTGCAGCATCTGCAGAGAGCCCAGAGGTCCTGCCTTTGTACTTCTAATCCCCTCTGTCCTCCTCACAAGAACATTAACTTCAGCACTAGTAGGAAGCGGGAGTCATGAGTTTAATCTTCATTTTGTTTAAGGATCTCATAAACCTAAGGGCACAGGGGAAACAACAGTGACATCAATATAAACTAACAAGATAATCTTCATCTTCAAACTGGGTTGGCAGAGTAATATGAATGGAAAGGGAGAATCTGTATGCTTTACTTCTGGCGTTTATGTCTGTGTTGGTCTCCTAATTTATCCAGCCCCACTTTGTTGAGGTGGGGGATTTCTTGCTCTTAGAAACTGACAACAAAATTGGAAATTCAGTGAAATCTGGAAGAAATGGTTCTGGAATGGTGAATAATTAGAGGTTCTGAGATTTATAGCTTAGAATTTGGTTTCAAAGAGGCTTTGCTATACATCATACACTAATTCAAATATTGCTGTCACTTTTGGGGTCTTTCATTAGCGTATTATTTGTTAACCACTCTTCTCATTGTCTCTTGTTTTCATATCAAATGCAGGTTCCAGAGCCTTGTGTTATACGATGCTTTCTTGCACTCTCTGGGCACAACCAAGCTATCTCAAAATGTTAAAAAAATAAGAGATTTTCTCCCCCAGGCTTTGCTGTTGGTGTTCCCTTCCTCTTGGGTTGGCATTTTTGCAATTGCTTCTAAAGTTTCTTTACATGGAGAGGAAGAACCAGATAACTGGGCTGTGGTAAAGGGCTCACAGAAGACAGAATCCTGTAAAAGAGGCCAGTGGTGTGGTTTAAGTAGGGCAGAAAGCAAAATACTCATCTGACATTGTATGATGTAGAGGGAGAGGTGACCACCATGTGATGTTTATGATCCATTGTAGTGCAAGAGGTCTGGAGGATCAGGTTGTGTGCTGTGGAAGGAGAGGGGATGCAGGGCAGCCATTGCCTCCTTACATCCATTAGTTCTCACTTGCCTTCTGAAAATCCACACAGTTGGAGTCAGTAGTTCCACACAGCTCTAGTGACAGGAACAATTGTCACAAGAAAGAAAACGAAGCAACAAAGTGGAAGAGCTCCTTTAACCAGCTTCTAATTAGCTCTGAAGTAATTTTCTGTCAGTGTACTAATTTGCAAAAGACATAGTGTGTTAGCACTGCTCATAAAACCCATGCACATCTCCCACCCAGAACATCTGAGAACACTGTCCCTGCATTCCCTTGGTTCTCTCCCCTCCTTATGTATTGTATATTATTAGGCTTTATTGCTATTTATTGCTCAGGTGAAAGAAACCCCAAATCTGTATTGGGTTTGCATGGCAAGGTTTTGGTAGTGGGGGTGGCCTCTGTGAGAAACTGTTAGAAGCTTCTTCCGCATCTGATGAAGCCAAAATCAGCTGGCACTAAGACAGAACTGCTGCTGGAGCAGGGGAAGAGTGTGAGGAATCCTTCCCTTGCAGAGGAAGGAGGCAATGCGTGATGAACTGACCACAACCCCCATTCTCCATCTCTTGTACTGCTGGAGGGGAAGAGGTGGAGGAAATCAGGAGTAAAATTAAGCCTGAGAAGGGAGGTGTAAGGGGAAGGTGTTTTAAGATTTGGTTTTATTTCTCATATCCTTCTCTGATTTGATTGGTAATAAATTAAACTATTTTTCCCAAGTTGGGTCTGGTTTGCCAGTAATGATAATTGGTGAGTGATTTTTCCCTGTTCTTAACCCATTTTAATAGCCATAAGAGCTCACCCAAATGGAAGAACAGGAGCTCTCTAGCTAAAATACAGTATTGCATGGAGTGTGGCAGATCATTATTATTTCTTGATTGAAATCAAACATTTTTTTAAGAAAACTAAAACCTCTAAATCCAAATGTCAATAGGAAAGGAGTCCGTATACCTTCTTTTCTTATTCCACCTACTCATCTGTACAGCATCTTGTCCATCAATCAGTGGTCCTCATGGCATTATCTCTGAAGGGACTGAAGTGTCTCCATAATTGTGGCAAAGATATTTTAATCTGGTTTATTTTATAACTTGGTACTGACATCCTGGGACCCTGCTGGCACACACGGAAACCAAGGAATGTCATGCTGTGCCACTTGTTCACACATCGCTGGGCTGAGCTGAGCTGGGGACGATTTGTCTTACCATTTGCCTAAAGCACTTGATCACTGAAGGATCTGCAGGGTATAATGATCATCACCTGAAACCAGTCATTGGCCAAGACTGAAGTGTTCTATTGTTCGTTTAACTGCCTCTTAGGAGATTAGGGTTTTTTCTCGGCTCTGTGATTGCTTTATTGACATCAGCAAAGAGAAGTGTGTGCACATTGCCTGTTCAGTGTGTCTCTGTGTGCTACTGAGCTCCTTAAGCATCTGTCTTGTGCCCAGAGACCGAGCTTCGTGTTCCTGCTTCAAAAATCCTTAGTTACTCATTCAAAAGGGAAAAGCTCCTGCTTTTTAGAGGGACTGAAAAGACCCGCATTAGAATAGAGTACTTATTTGAGAAGTAAAAAACTGAATTTAATGTCCCTAAATTGGAAAGACAAGATCTAACCTTTGTGCTCTGCATATCAAGTAATTTTCTCCACTGTCAGCCCTTAAACCACCCTGAAGTGATGTCTCTTAGACCAAAAATGCCGTTCTGGTGTTAGGAAAGCTGAAGTGAAATGGCTGCATCCTCAAAAAAATGTTAGTGTTGGATTAATTCAAGTTTTCATATTGAAACTATTTTGCTGGAAAACTCTTTTCTAGCCTTCTAATCAACTTCTATACCTGCTCCTCCTTGTTTACCAAGTCTTTTGATATCATTCAGCTGAAGCTAAAAGTGGACTCTGTGCCCTCCTAGGAATTTGAGCTACAACTACAACTGTACTACGCGTGTCTTGTAGACCTGGGTGTGAACCAGGCTCTGTTACACTATACTTGTATTCAGAGATAGGCAGATGTGAACCACTGCAGTGGCCTCTGGAGCAAACTCTCCCCCAAACCTATAGAGGTGGCTTTCCCCCTTTGCCTTTGCTGTGCAGCCACGGGGTGCCCCTTTGGGGGTTATCCCTGCCCAGCAGGCACTGCCTATGGGCACAGCGGCTGCCACTCAGGAGAACCATTGGGGCTGGAAGCCCAAAGCCCTCCTCGAGGCCGGGTGAAGCCTCTCCACCTGTCCCTCATGCCGGGTGTATCTTCCGTTCGTTGTCAGCGCTCGTTAAGACCGAGGGCATCTCCCTCTGCTCTGCCTTCTCCGGGTCTCCGATTTCATTGGAGCGGAGTCAAACGGAGACGAGTCCACGCAGGGTCTGGAACGGATCAGCAGGTCAGCTGGGAATGCCTGTCAGGCAGCCAGCCTGCTCCCTCCCTTCTCCCTGGCTTTCTTTGAGGTTTGTAGCTCTTCTGCTTTCTTGTTGCTATTGCCACCCTCCCCACACTCCCCCTGCCACACACCAAGCGCCCAGACCTTTCCTGAGCACTTTACTTAATCCCTGGGATTCTTTATATAGGGATTAATCTTCTCGTCACAGTGGGAGAGCTCGGAGGGAGGGGGTACATTTATCTCTCCTGCTGAGGTCTAGAGTTGCATTGCTGTGATTATTGGTGGTAGCAGTGTGCATGTGTCCGGGGATCTGTGTTTAGCTTCTTCGTTTCTTACACGGCGCAGGGGCAGCAGCAAGGCAAGTTGGCAGCTTTGCTTTCTCGCTGCATTGTGTCTGCTGCTAGAAAGAGGGAGTGTGAGTGGGGAGCAGCATGGCAGAACGAGAAGCCAGTGGCTTGCAAGTCCTTCTCTCCACCCTCCAGGTAAGAACAGCTTGAACTAATGAGAGAGGCGCTTGGGCTTGTTTTCCTCTAACTCACCAGCAGCGACTTGTTGGGCTGAGGTTGTTCGTACAAGCTCCACGCTGGCTTGTCTCTAAACGTATCTAAACGCAGGAGTCCTGACCTGCACTTCCCACCCTAAAAAGCCTTTATGAGATGAACTTTCACTATTCAGAGGTGCATGCTGGCATGCATGCATCAATCATTGATGAGGGCAAAGGCTCGGCTCCCCACATCTCGCTGCGTGCAAAGGGGGAGCAAGGGAGGTGTGAGGAATAGGCTGCTTTGCAATGAATGGGACCTGACAGCGCTGTCTGTGAGGAGGCAAGACCAGTGCATGCCACTACTCTGAGGGCTGAGAGGGGAGAGTAAACAGATCTGCCTGGAAGCAGCAAGTTCCTCCCTGTCAAATTGACTTCACCAGGACCCTTAAGCACTCACGGCGAAGTGACAAAAACTCTTGAAGCTGAGATCATTGAGGCACTGGGTGTGCTCAGTGAATGCTCCTGAGGAGCAGAGGGAAGTGTCCCGGTCCAGGATCATACCTGTTGGACAATCTCAGCTGCAGGATGAAGCAGAGGTATCTCTTCCTCTGCCTGTAGGTGATCCCCGCGGTTCTGCTTTTCCCCAGCATGCATGCACTCCTCCTGGTTTTGCAGGATGTCTAAGTTGAGGTATGAGCTACCTCAATAAATGGCATGTGTGTTTTGGGAAGGAACCCATCCTTTCATAAGCCATCATTTTGTCATGAGGGGTGGGCAAGAATTGCTTTGTCAGAGCAAGCTGCTTGCATAGAAAGCAGTTTTTAGATAGTTATGGCTAAATGATGGTTGTCTGCTCTGTTCAGAGCCCCATGACAGCAGCATCCGCTTACTGCAACATGTGCTGGTGAAACCTCACACATTGAAGAAGCAGAAAATGAGGGATAGGGTGTGTAAACCAGACTTACCCACACGAATCAGCCCAAAGATCCACATCTTTCAGCCTCATGACTTGGAAGGTCACTATGACCAGCTGCAAGTGCATAGAGGAGATTATAAACCCCCATGATATGCAATTGGCTTCACAACTATAGTTGTGGGGCTGATCAGTCTTGGCATTTGGATCCAGGCTTATGTAACTGTCAACAACTTCAATTTCTTATACTATTGTGAAACTCTGCTTTGCCCTCTATGGCACCCTATAGCAGTGAGCTCTGCAGGTAAATGGGCACACTGAAGAAAATTGTCCTCCTGTCCTTTTATTTGCAGGCAGTGTAACTTGCTTGTCCTGTATTCGTACAGCTTATTTAATGCATATTTTGTACTAGATCACATTTTTGCTCTATTGAAGCTACAGTTCTCTCCCTATTACTTTGGCCAGTTGAATGCTGAGCGTACATCTCTTCTTTTTTTCTTATGCTCTAATATTAACTGTCCTGCTTCTCCCCAAAAAATGAGGAATAGAACTGGACAAGGCCCAGGACTAAATTGGAAGCTGTAGTTTTGAAATCACATACGTGATTCATTGACAAAGCTACGTATGGGGGGCTAGACTAGAAATAGATAGGAAAGCTGCAGGTGAAATAGGTGATGGCATTGGTAAATCACAAGGTAGGACAGTATTCAACCCTGGTATTACAGATCTAACCTTCGTATGATACCCTTGTATCCAAAAGTTCTGTATTCACTTAGAGAAGAGCAAAAGGCTTTCTTGCTGTATTTTCAATTGAATGCATAGGTTTGAGTGCTAGAGGACAGAATGTAGGTGTTTGACGACAATAACAACATCCTTATGATCTGATTCACATCCTTCTCCTACCTCCAACTGAAAACATTACCACCACGACTCTGTAGCAGAATCACCTACCTCTGCTACAAAAATCAGGCGATAAAATCACCTTTACTTGGCACAGTTGGAAAGCACTGGCCTGGGAAATAATACTTGTGTTGATGTTTGCTTTTGCTGATACCATCTCTCCACACTTCATTATTTTCTGTAACAGCTGTCTAAAACATGGCTGTTTTGGTTTTGTGTCCTGCTGGACTGTCAGCGCTGGTTCATAATCTTTTATTGGGCATGAAGAACATGTCTGCTGCATACAGCAAGCTATTCTGCAGGATATTACTGTGCATTTTCCATTTCTGTTAGCACATAATACTGCTTTGTATGCAGAAAGCTTTCAGGTGAACAATGAAGGAACATTTAGCCATGAAGCCAGTCTTTATGAACCTAAGAATAAAAACATCCTTTCTCCTCCAGTCACTCACAAAGGGCTAAATTTCTTCCTCCCTTTCAAGCTCTGACACAGATTATCATCCTTAGTTGGATGAATGTCCCCACCTGAGATAATGTCTATCACTTTCAACCAAAGGAGTGGCTCTCCCATCTCCTCCAGGCATAGACTTTTTTACTGCTGTTCTCACAGCCTGGCTTTGCTAAGGGTGGTGTCAAGCAGAACAAAACTGGAACACCGTGGACTTCATAACTGAACTCCTGCTCTAGTCAAGGAGAGAAACACATTTAGTTTCTGAGTTCTTCAACACTGTTCCCAGGGCGATATAGGAGCATGATCCTCCAAAACCAGCTCAAAAATGCAACGTGTTACAGATGTTCAGAAAAGTGACAAGGTGAAAGGCAAAAAAACTTCTTTCCAAGTGCAGCTGCATTTTGTCACCAAAGTGTCACTGCAGGCAAGACGTGACATTTCAGATCTCTGGGTAAAAAGTGCTTCATTGCTTACAAGGTGCAGCTTGAAAATGTGAATTTCAGATGTAAGAAAAGCCTCTCATTGTCTCACAGGGTTTGTGTCTGTGTGGCAGAGCTGAGCCTTTAGGAGAGTTTGCTGTAGTTTGTCATTTTGCTTCTAACCCTGTCACCTTCTTTGCTCTCTCTTCTTGACTCTCCCACTTCAATGTGCTCCTACATTATCACTGCCCATCCTTCTGGCTTGGATGGTGTTAGCCAGTTCTGTTCCCGTCTCTTACTGCATGCCACCAACCTCCTGGCCTCGCATCCAGTGCTGCTGTCTTTCATACACGGACACTGCAGTATCTAGACCAAGGCAAGGCTGGTCACTAGTTTTTACCCTGCTCCTTGGCCGCAGTGTGGCAGACACAACCAACCTCCCCATGTATGGCTTTTGATCAGGGATAAAAGGCTGACATTCCATTTTACAGGCAGCCTCCTAATGCAAAATCCCAGAGAGACTTGGGATTAGGTCTCTTGTTTATTTTAATGCCAAGAGGGGGTACCTGGGTGTTAGTTAAAAGCAGCTGCTAGTTGCTAAGAAGAACAACAGAAAACTGAAGCCAGCATCTTTCAGTGTGTCCCAGACTAGTGAATCTCTTTAGACTATA
>JBCJKH010050625.1:0-19564 GCA_039877255.1 Loriculus beryllinus | reverse complement strand
ACAGTAAAGAATTTCTTCCTCATATCCAATCTAAACCTTCCCTGTTTAAGCTTTAACCCATTACCCTTTGTCCTGTCGCTGCAGTCCCTAATGAAGAGTCCCTTCCCATCATCCCTATAGGCCCCCTTCAGATACTGGAAGGCTGCTATGAGGTCTCTGAAATCTTGAAGTTCTTTGCCTCCTTCTTTGTCAGCATCAGTCTTCTCTATTAGATCCTGCTTCCTTCTTGTCCTTTACTTTACTAGTGTAAGAAGAAAAAAACCTGAAGAATTAAGAATTGCTGGCTATACGTATTCAGTTGTGTGCCTCCAGGCAGTGCCTCCACACATCTCCTCCTCCCACTTTTAATGGTTCTCTTATACCACAGGGTGTCTGCTCCTTTTTGTTACAGCTTTCTTTTGAAAATAAGAGGTTCAGTCTTAATCCAGTTGCAGAAGTCTGACATCACAGAGTGAGACAGTGCTCTTTTACATGCTGAGGTCTCTTAAATTGGGCTGTAGTATATGGAGCTGATTCACATAACTGCTGTAATCTTGCAGTAGCGATCAGTGATATCTGTGTTGTCATCGTGTAGCCTGCACAGCAGTTGTAAAAAAACCCTCAAACCTCAACACCCATGATATGTGAGTCATGCATCACTGCTTTTCCCTAGCCTCAAGTCTGGAGGCACAGGATACATTTCACTTCTGTTCTGTTTTTCTTTCTAGGACAGATTTCTGCGTACACAAAGACGAGCCTTGTGACACTGTGGGTAAGTCAAAGAAGTAGGGGAGAGTGTTTTGCTAGCCAACACCATGCTAAGAGGAGCTTTCTGGGCTTGGTTTGCTGTAAAGTTGCTTTTGCTATTCTGTATATCTCTGTGATACAAATAGGGATTAGTTGAGCATGAATTATAAATAAATGGGTATGAATTATAAGTAAAATGTTAATTAAATATTAACCTCTTGTAAGCACTGGAGGCCTCTGAGTTCAGGAAGTGATTTGAAATATTCCTGCTTTGAAGTGGATGTAGAAATAGATAACTGGAGATTATGAAACTGTCTTTTGGTGTGTCTGTATAATGCTCCTTTCAGTGCTCTCTCACCTAAAACAAGAACTTGCAAGCTAATGAATGTATTTCCCATTGTAAGAACCTGTGTAACACTCCCAGGTCAAACTGGCACTCAGACACCAGAGAAGAATACCTCATTGTAGGAAAGCCAAGTTAAATCTTCTATTCTGCCTCCTACTTCCTAACTGCCTTTAATCTTATTCAAACCCTGGATACACAGGGTCCTTACATCCAACATGTTAAATACTTTATTCGCTTATGTAGCTTAGATAGCAGTTAACCTTCACTGTACCTGTCCTCCTGGTGTTTGGAGGCACAGCTCAACATCCTCTCCATGATGATTGTGTGACTTTTTTTTAGGCTTGCCTCTAAGTAAGTGGCCCCTTATCTTACATCCTATGTAAACTTGGAATGGATCCTGATTTTCAGCTGATCTTATAGTCCAGTGTTCAGAGAGACACAGATCTAGGGTGATGAAGAGCATGGGGGGAAATGCCTTTAGCAGGAGCTCTGGAAGTACCTACAGAAGCCTCAACTCGGAAGGCTGTCCTTCCCCCTTTGTGCTGTGGGGATTGATCAGGTAAAAGGAGGAAATACAGAGATGAAAAACACGCATGTTTTCTTTTCAAACATAGGCAAGGACTGGCCTCTGTGTCCAAGGTCTTTTTTTGCAGTCAGAATCTCTCACAATCATTTATTCTGTGCCCAAGGGAAAACACACTTCCACTGAGAAGGGTTTTTATACCATGTACCTGCATCTGGAGATGGCTGTGGTAAGATGCAATAAAGTAAGAAAAAGAAAGGAGGGAAGCCGATGGCAGACACATACTGACTAAGGTCAGAGCTCTTTCCATTTGTAAAGACAGTATTGTTGAAGATCTCTGTTCAAGGAATTATATTACCATAGACAGCATGACTAAGGAAATATTTTTATAACTTCTTTTCTGTTCTTACAATACCCAAGTACTTTCTTGTGCTGTGACTTGCTGCAGGCTGTGGCTGCATTGGAGAAAGCGGAAGATCAGAGCCACAAAGATTAAACTCATTTGTGACTCTTTTCAGCATAGTTTTTCCAAGATATTTAAAGGTGGATGTTCCTGGGAGAAACCCAGCCTGGCCTCTTTCCTGTCTTCAGTCCTACTTTTCCTTTCTTCCTTCCTTCCTTCCTTCTCCATAACAGTTTCATTATGTGACAGCAAAACACCAGTCCTTCACTTAAATGTTTTCTATGCCCCACTGTTTCTGTTGTCTGAACCCAGAGGTGGTGTGCTGTCTCTATTGTTGGCAGGTTCCTATTCCTAATTCTAGCTCTCAGATAGTTCCCTCCAAAACAGCAGTGTTACCTGTGAAAGCAAGAAGCTAGCAGAGTGCAATCCTATTTGGTCTTTCAGTGATGCTGAGGTTATAGCACTCCCCAAAGTTCTTTACAACAGCAGCTTGCTTTCATTTCTTGCCTCATGCTTCACTTCTGTATATTAAGAACATGATCTCAGCAGATGCATATGTGGTTTTATACCTGCTTTCGGGTGAGGTTGGCCATTGCAGTGTGGTACACTGCCATCCTGTAAAGGAAGAAACATCTTTCTGGTGAGCAGGCATTCCCCTAAACTAGGAGGCTAAGGCTACTTCTCTATATAAGGGAGAGGAACTGGGCTCTAGACTGGGATTTCTATTCCCAGCCCTGACATTGACTTGTGTGACATTTGGCAAGTCACATTCTGAATGCTTCTGTCTACCTCCATGAAACGAGGATTTTGAGTGCAAAGCTACAGGAGATTGCATGGCTTAAGAACTTCTCGCTAAAACATGTCCTTGATTATATGATGCGATACAAGTCCAGAATCCAAAGTTTCTTAGTCATGTTCAGAAGACTACAAAGAATCTATTAGACAATGTGTACTGAAATCAGAGGACTCGGAGAGCTGCAGGTAATGGATGTTTTAGTGGCAGTTCCTTGATTTTTCTTGTGAGAAATATGGAAGCAAAACTTTCCCTGATTGAAGTATGGAGGCCCAGTGTTGTTCGGAAGTGGGATTATGAAGTTTAAATGGCTTAAAAAAGGTGTTTGTTTGTGCTTAGAAAGGTCCATATTGAAAAACCTGTCTGGAATCTTTGCCTGCCATGCAGACACCAAGAGAAAACAGCAGCAGGAGGTTTGTATTTGTATTCTGGCAGGGGCCCCTCACTGAAACCAGTTGCTCTGGGGACTTAGTTCAAATTTTCTTGGCCCAGCTGCCAAAGTAGTGTGGAAGGTTACATAATGGCTGAAACAAGCTCAAAAATGGTGAAAATATGTAGGTATGTCTTTGTGGGGTGAGACCCCACTGACTGCATCAAGAAACAGGACCACATTTGTTTAGAAATAATTTGCTAATGCTCGTTGCTCCACTTGGTTGTGTGAGTTAGCTCTGAGAAGGAATGAATTCCAAAGGAGGTGGATGAAAGGAAAACAACATGACTGTGTGCAATAGATTTCTGACAGTTGTGCTTCCACAGCCTCTGTTGTGGGACCCCTGATACTCTCTGCTGCTGGAGCAGAGAAGGTTGGCTTTGTGCAATGCAGCCTTGTCACACACCACTCAAAAAGCTTGCAGCGTGCTGCTGCTTCAGGCTCATCTCTTGTGATGTGACTCTAACCAGATCTGCCGTTTCCTGCAGAAAAATCTTTGTTCCAATTGAGCTGCCTCTAAGCCAGCCAAATTGAGAGTTTAATGTCTAGCTATTAATATCAGGCTGCAGCTTGGAGCCTTGCACGTTGTCAGGATCCAACCTTTCTGTGACATAAGCAGATTGAGAATGCCCCTTTCGTTCAATATTTCCACTGCTAGTGCCAAATAAGCAGCTTTACGGTTAGTTAGGAATGATCCTGCATATTTCAAGGCAAAGCTTGGCCTTGATTCCTCAGTGTACATGTTACCCCACATCCAAGCTGAAGCTTCCCTGTATTCAGCTAATATAAAAGTGGGGGCAGTGTGGAACTGGGAAATGGAAAATGAGAATGTGTCTTAAATATCCTTAAATTGCCCTGGTTAAAAATGTCTTTACCTCTTCTGCAGTCACATGTGCTTTTCTGTGGCTTGATGTCGGGGGAGAGAAAGCAGTATAGTGTGTATGCTGCAGATGGGCAGGTTTAATTGAAGGAATAGCTGCCTGGAGAAAACCTAGCATCAGAGCAGGGGTGATTGAGAAACAGAGTTTTCCGGACTGTTTCCACAGGTGAATCAATGTTTTTGTGAAAAACATTCCCATCTCCTGGTTGGCTTTAATTAAAGGGCTCAAAGGTAACTTCCAACAGTCCTGAAGATTAGAAATCCTTCCAGAATTTGTAATCCTTATTCTTGACTCTTCCCAACTCCAATACGTGAATGGGGCAATTGAGGTTTGGTTTTGCACTGTGCTGCTGACTGCAGATCCTGCTGCACCAGCGTCTTTGTATCTTAGTCCTTCCCTTCCTTCCAAAGTGCGGTTAGCTATGGGTGAAAAGTGCTACCAGAGAGCTGCATGTTATGGTGCTATTAACAAACTTCCCTCCCTTTGTAGCTACACCCTGCTTTCTTCCTATGAGTTTATCATAGTAAAGTGTTTCAAAATGTGCCCAAACAACATTTGGTTTCTGGGTCTCCAAGTAGATTTCGTCCTTTTTTAATTCCATGTAAACCACCTGAATAAAGCACTGCATATTCCTACCTTCTTGGCTGTTTGCTGCACAGTTGGGTGGCCTCCTGCCCACAGCCAAGTAACGGTTCTGGTCATCCTGCTGGTACTGTGTGCTGTTCATCTAAATCTTCTCCCAATGTGATACTGATTCCAGTCCCCTGAGAGTGTCACAACAGAGAATTAATCCCTAAGGAAAAGGAAAGGACTAGCTGCTGTGCTGTGAGTGGAAAAGAAAAAGAATTCTCACATTAAAAACATTTTCCGTAGTGGTTCGTGTTGAATGTTTCTGTATATTCCAGGGCGGGTTTTTAGCTGATGCCAGAATAAATAGAAATACCTGCTGCTTAAAACAATTCATTAGAGAAGCAGTGCCTGGCTTTAGCAAAAGGCTTGCTGGGGCTGTCCTTCAGACCAAAACCAAACACACTTTAATGCATCAAAATGAACATACTCTAGGTTGAAATGTTGCTTAAAGGAACACTGGCAGGTTGATTCAGAGTTTGTGAAAGGAAGAGACCTCCCAGCACTGCCAATTTTTCTGTCACTTGTGGCTCTGTAGGGCAATAGAGTGTCAGGCTGGCTTTATGAAACCAAAGGGAGCTGTGGTACAGTACAGTGGAAGACTTTTTCCCCTTGTCTGTCGGTTGCTAGGGAATAAGTGCTCGGCTGCACAACCCAGACAGTGCAGGACTGTGCTGTTGGGCATATTCATCACTACCATCTCAGGCCCCACCCTACCCACAACAGCCTTCCAATTTCTTTTCACCAGCTAGCAATTTCTCCTCTTCCAAATTCCCACTGAAAAAGCAGCATGCCAAGTAAGTGTAACATAAGATTGCAGAACTTTGGCAGTGTTCAAGGTCAGGTTGGATGAAGCCTTGCGTGGCATGGTTTAGTGTGAGGTGTCCCTGCCTATGGCAGGGGGGTTGGAACTGGATGATCTGAAGGTCCTTTCCAACCCCATCTATTCTATGATTTTAAATGCTCTCAGTATTTTGCCTGTCTCATCTGGAGAAATACTTGCCTTTGGCCAGAAGACATGAAAACTCAAGAGCTACACAAAAGACTGAGTTTATAGGAAGTCTTTGTTTTAAGCCAGTGCTAACAGGTAGCTGCTGTCCTTCAGGTGGGACAGGAAAAATCCCACCTATTGGGTCTTCTAATCCCAGGAGACTTTCCTGCAAAACAAAATTACCTGTTCCTGTGGCTTAATTGCAATTTTACAGTCTTGTCTTGGGTAACTAACAGCTTGTCTTGCTGTGTTCCCAGGAGCAGGGCAAGGAGATGGGAACTCCTTCCCTGTTTAATCATGGGTCAGCAAAAACCTGAGCTGTCAGAAGGATCTTGGGATCAAGCTGTTCTCCTCCAAACCCAATGTCACTAACTAATCACTTGCTGCCTGTAACATATCAATGACTATGCATTGGGGTATTTTTTCATTCTTGGCTTTCTCCATCCTCCTGCTGTTTATCTATGAGGAACTTCAGCCAAGCTAACCAAAGCCCCAGTGTTTTAGGGATTAATTCCCAGAAAGAAGCTCAGAAAGTAACTATCAGCTGGGAGCTGATTAAATGCATCTGAACTCAGCCCTGTGATACTCTCAGTTGGGTGAGAAAGGCAGGTGGCTTTGCTGAAGCAAGGTTAAGATGAGAGGTTCTAGCCAAAAATACAGTCATGCCTAGTACTTTAAGTGATGATTTTTGCTACTTTAGCCTTTGTCCATCTACAAGAAGAAAAGGCAGCATGAAAGGCAGCTACAGGCTGTTAAGAGGTAACAATTTGGCTCTAACTTTAAATCCTTTTAATGAAATCCTGCAGGTTGGTGATTTTGTAATCTAACTTGAGCCTCTGGGAACTTTTCTCTGCTCTTATTCCACCCACATACCATGAATGGATCTTCATTAATCTGTGCACGTATAGATGTCGTATCTAACATTTAAAGGTGCTGGCAGGTATGGATAATATTTAGTAAGAGGAATTTTACTCCTTTCTTTGCTTGTGGTGAACAAGCAAAGTTTGTTGTTGTTTGATTGCTCATGAACAATCAAACATATCTTTCAATAAAAATAACTCGTGTGTTTATTTTAGCCCGAGCTGGGTAAGTAATTTGCATTAAAGAAATTACTCTATTAATCTTTTTTAGATCAGGCACAAGTTGTGATTTTCTCATTTGTACTTACTCTTCAAAAAGATTTACTGAATATTTTCTATGAATGAATTTGTTGGCAATTCATCCACAAACCCTTTGGTATGAGTATTAATTTAAACAGTTGATTCTAATGGATTTCAGCGTCCAAACATCTTTGATGACTTTGAAAAGCTCATGCTAATTAGTAAAATATGAGCTGCTCCTTTTCAATAGGCAAGTTGCCATCTTGTGGGACAACAGGGCTGTTTATTCTGAGTTACCTTGCTGTTATAAATTGGAGCTGTGTTCTTCTGCAGTGTTCTCTATTATTCAGTGGTGCCACCAAAGTGGGAAATATGTTTGAATTTGTAATGGAACTAGGGGTTTATCCACTGTTTCAGAGAAAACACAAGTCATCCAATTCCCTCTCTAGTGCTCTGGAGGAAGGGAAATGATGTGATAACCAAAACAGTCAGAGTGTTAGGGTTAAAATATGAAGAGTAAATACTCAGGTAAAATATTTGGCAATCTCACTCAGCTCTAATTTGCACATTTTAAAGGCTGATCTTTCATGTCCCCTCAAGTTCTTTGTTCGTTTAAGTCCCTGGATAAAGCGCATGGAAAGTCAGGGGATATCTTATGTCATCACTATTTGTGTTAATGGCTTAGGAAACCCACAATCCAATCAGTTAAAATAAACAACCCAGTGTAATAGGAGCATAAATCAATGAAGACTTCATTACTGAAACCTTAATGTGTAATCCATCCACCTACAGAGGAAAGGGATACTGAGAGGCAGCAAGATAAAACCAGAACACAGTCTGATTTAGGCAACCCTGATATTTAAAAAGGTGCTGAGAACAGTAACTGTTCCTGGAGTCAGTAAATTTGGTGGATGCTCATCACTCCTGACAGCCTGCCCCTGACTGTTAAGTCTCTATGCAAAAAATGCCAAGAAACTCTTGGAAAGAGAACTCTGATTGCTCTGTTTGCCTTGAGAGACTTAAGACAGCTCAAGACTGTGGACTAATTAATAAAGACATGAACTATCAAGATTAAAATATGACTAAAACTATATATATTACCTAGAAGTAATGGTAGTCAGAACTGCTCTGACCCTGCTCCAGCCTTTCCTCTCTGTGTGGTCCCTTGATCCTTCTCTAAGGTGAGGGTAGCAATAAGTTGGTGAACCGAGAGTTAGCGGATTTCATTAAAGCCACATATTCTGTTTGTCTTGGCTCTGACAGAAGCAGCAATCCTGTCATACCGAGCCTTTTGATTTCAACATGGTTCATAAAAGGGTTGAACTTTCATGTTCAGTGCAGATATCTTTGCTTGTTGAGTTAATGTAGTAACGAACAGAAACAGCAGGTTCTTACTCTGGGCATGGGCAAGCTCTGAGATTGGAATGAGACCTGCACTTTCCCTGCGGATTTTATCTAACAACAAACGTGAGGTAAGTCTTTAGGGAGGCAGCAGTGCTCACAGACCTTCCTCCCCTGAGTCCCCATTTCAGAAGTGAATCTCTGCCTGTTTGCTCCAATCTCTCATCCCCACCTAACTCCTCTTTCTTCTTTTGCCTTCCACTGATCACTTCTTGCTCTTTTATCTCACTCCCTTGCTGATACTTTTGTCCCCATTGCTCATTTATACCAGCATGAAATGTGTATTGAGCAATTAAAGTTTGTTAACACTGATAACTGACCAAAACCAGTGTGATGGGAATTCTGGTTTGTAGAGATATCGGGTTTGTGCTATGAGTTTAGCAGAGAGCCGCTGCAAAAAGAGTCCATATACATTAATAGTAATTGAATTAATTTTCTCCATATTTTTTCTACAGTTTCATTTTGCTAGGTGTTACTTCTCAATTCCTTGCCTTAAATATTTGGTTGCATAATGTTAAGTATCTCAGAGAATGATTGAATCAGTCTGGATGGTAAAATGATCCCATATATCCAGAATGCAAAGTGGGTTGAGTTTCTGAAGCTCTTCAACAGTCATAGGAGCCACAGATGTGTAAGATATTATCCTATTGTAATCATTTGGTGGGAGATAAAGTGAGATTAACATAATATAAAGATATTCTTCTTCAACTGCCAGTAATAAGGGATACTGTCATGGAAATCCACCCCACATTTAACATCGATGTGATACAGAATTTCCTCAACTTTGAGGTAGCCAGACCAAATGAAAACCAGAGAGATGTAATTTTGAATTTTGATGTAAATCCTCAGGAAATGCTGCTGTGTATTAAATATTATGTAGTATGATCAGTATGTCTGTCAGAGGCTTTTAAAATGTGTTATCAATATGGTTCCACATACTCACTGGCCAGATGGCACAAAAAGCATTCAGTATCCAAGCAAAGATCTCAGTGCCTCTGCACTGCATGATGCACCACAGCCCTGTGTTGTGTGAAATTCACTGTTCTGAACTGATCTCTAAATTTGGTGTGTTTCCATTTCAGAGCTCCGGTGACAAGGATGTCATTCTGAACATCCTCAGTGTCCTCACTGACTTGCTGTCTCTGGGTAAGGAAGCAAAGCTGTGGGGTGATGCCTGCAGCCTAGGGGCAGAAAGGGGGTCCTCAAATAGATCAGGGAAGTCTTTCCTGCATAAACTTGGCCTGGGGCTTGCAACGTGAACAAAACACGAATTGTATCTAGAGGTCAGCAGTCCTTACTGCTGTGTTTGGAAAACTGATCTTTTTCAGTAAGTTAAAGAGGAAAGAAAGACCCAGAGAAAGCCTCCTTTTTTTTCCTCTTTTAGTTTAAAAGGTGCCCATGAGTTCCAAAGTATTTTATAAATCCTGTCAGACAACCACTGGAAATGTTCACCAGTGCTACTGGAGAAAGAGCTGTGAGACAGGGAGCTAAGCCTGGCTTCCCATAGCACAGGGACACTAACAAAGTTCAGCATCTCCCAACGATGCACCTCCACCTGGGGATGCAGGGCTGGCATGTTGCTGCATGTACCCCGGACAGGTGAAAGAATAAGTGAATTGGCAAAAGAACTGAAAAAGTAACCAAATTTCTTTTCCTTCTTCCTCCACCTCAGAAATGCCATTTGTTAAACAGCTCTCAACCCAACCAAGCTGTTAGGCTGCAGGGGCTCCCTTGAGAGCTGAAGCCTCTGGCACAGACAGCCCATCCAGTTGGGACTCTCTTTAGAATCCCTGCAGTGCTGTTCCTCAGCTAGCTGGAAGGATTGCCTCCATGGAAGACAGAAGGCACTGTCTCCCCTCCAGGAGCTGAACACACGGCTTCCTCCAACCTGTAGTTGCCCATGGATCAATGTGGACACATAGGGCTCACAGGATTAGCGTGTGGTTTCTTTGGAGGCCTAGGTCTGTTTAAAAGCTGTCTCCAAAGTTTCCCAGTGATTCCTTTTCATTTGGCAGAAGACTTACAGCTTTAGTCCTTTGCTTGTTTGATTTCCAGTATCTAAGAAAAGATCACTAAGCCTTCTGCTCCTTTGAAACCTGTTGGTATCCCTGCTTATTCCCCTCTTCTGCATTTCAATGCACAATGGAAAACTTCAGCAGGACATGGGTTTGTAAAGATAGCAACTGCCAGAGCAAGAGGCAGAAGACACACAGTTTTCCCATGTAGCCATTAGCTATATCCCAGGCCAGAAACACCTGAGATACATGGTCAATCCCACAAATGTCCTTGGGTTTATAGCAATAAAACACCATGGGGGCTTTGTGTGCTTCATGTGGGGTGAGGGTTTGTGATCACTGTGGCTCAGCGAAGGGCTGCTCTAAGCATGGTTTCTCCTGTTTTCCCTAGGCACTGGACGGAGGATTCAGTATGTGATCAGCAAGGGGGGCAGCGAGGCACTGCTGCAGGCTCTCACCACCACTGCCCGGACCGAGCCGCTGGACCACAGCATCCTCCTGCCCCTGCTGCGGCTGCTGGCCAGGGTTGGACAACGAGGTCCTGCTGAGTGATGGGGGACTGCTTGGGTGGGGGACAAAAAGCTAACAGCAATAATGCAGCCCCAGCTATAATAATCAGTGGGATGTGCTTGACAGACAGGTGGGATTTTATCTTTGGGGTGTGCCACTTGGGATCCTGCAACAAGGCAGGGGGGAGTGCACATAGAGATACATCTTACCTGACAGGCAGAAGGCTGTAGCTTAAGGGAAAAGAGAGAATGGAGGCAAGCCTAAGGCTCAGAGCAGCAGGTGAACATGCTCATTGCCTTCCTTACCTTCCCATGTGCCTCTGTACAACAGGTATGAGGCTCCAGACATGGAAAATCAGTTAATGAATGTTGTGGATGATGGTCCGTCTACACCAGAGTTGTTGTGAAAGTCAGAAAGGTCTGCCCTCCGTATCATGACCACCTCCACTAGGTCTAGGTCCAGCCTAGACCATTCTATGATAATATGATTTGATATGGTGACTGTAAATCCCATGTTTTCCTGTTTTCAGTGAGAATAATGCTGACCTAACTCATTGATACATTTGAGTGCCTTTATTATAAGACGGGGTGCAAACGGGTTTACTGGCACTGCTGCAGAGACCTGGGTTTTATTATAGTTTGATTCTTATTTGCTTTTCATAGATAGGAAGTTTGGGCTGAAAGTGCAGAAGGCAGAAGCAACTGATACAATACTGAGCTTGGCAAGAAGAAACCTGGGCCACCACCTGCACCTCACCCACTGCCTCTGGGTCCTGCGTGTTTGTGCTTCTAATGGTGAGTAGCTGGATTTTCCTGTTTTCCCCTGTGTGACATCCATCAGAGATATTTCTGTCATTTCAGTGCAAAGGAACATCACTCTTGATTAAGGTTTGTGCCTCCATGTACCGCTGATATACAGCATAAGGCACAAAAGCCAGAACAGCCATAGAAAGAGGTGCTCCCCAAAGAGGGGTTTTCAGCCTTTAAAGTGTATTTCATCTGTGGAAAATAAAAGTGCTGTAGTGAAAAATATTCATGGCAATGATGTCCTATTCTAGAATGCAGACAGTCAATTCCTTTGCTCTGAGACTTGGGTACCTCACATCTCTATGCAGTTCCCATTATCATAATAGCCAAATGTCTCACTATTGTTGAATATATTGATCCTCAGAGCAGCTCCACAAGAAAGGAAAATACTGAAGGAGAAAGAGAGGGAGAGAAATCAGTTGCTCATTCAGGGTCTCTCAGGAAGTACATATTAGATCCTGGTATTCTGTCTAGCACCACTAACCCTCCTTCCCCCACCCTCATTCTCCCAGCTTTTCTTGCTTGTCAATGCCCTCATATTAAATGATTCAAACAATGGGATTTCCAGTATTCTCTC
The DNA here is from genome assembly GCA_039877255.1 of Loriculus beryllinus. NCBI lineage: Eukaryota > Metazoa > Chordata > Aves > Psittaciformes > Psittacidae > Loriculus > Loriculus beryllinus. The sequence goes on along the minus strand of JBCJKH010050625.1, from coordinate 7,435 downwards.
ACAGGATTATTACAGATTCATACAGGCTTTCCCTGCTATAGAACACTGAATTTGTCAGCACAAATTTCCCTTTGCTCCCTCTAACCCTTTCCTCTCCTTCCCCACATCCCTCACCCAGCAGATAATTCCTCATGACCATCCTGTCTACAGTCTGCTACACACATACTAAGATTTAGCACTCCTGGCTCTTAGCCTTGCAGGTCCCTTCTATCTGTACCGGAGCTAGCTTCATGCAATGGGCTTTCTCAGGCAAGCAGCCAAGCCTTACCATTCAACCCCTCACTGGGATAAGCTGTATTTGAATGTCTGAGTGTGACTGAAAATGCAGCCAGGGACAGAATATGAAATGTGCCTTTATTTGGGTTTCACAGCTGTGTAGTGACCCTGTGCTGCAACCCACCCAAAATGATGATCTCCATACTCTCCTGCTCCCTGCTCCAGTGCACCTGCATCCCAGTCAGGTTTTGCAGAGGTTTTAGGATGCAAACTGCAGCCTGGACTCCTCTCTGTTAATGTGAGACCCCAGAACCCCACCTCTGCTCCTTTACTGGAGCATCTGTTACTCCCCAGGTATCTCCAGCGCTCTCCAGATATGCTTCCCCCTTTCCATGAGTAACTTTGACTTCATGTGCTCTGTGGCCCAGCTTGGAACCTGCAGAAGAGGTTAGGTAAATATCTGTGTGGATGCAGTACCAAACTGGTACTGGGGAAGCAGCTTCAGGTTGAGCATTGCATGCAGGTGAAAAGTGGGTGGACAGACACAGTACAATCACTACTTGCTTAACTGTGATTGACATGGAGGCCAGTCACTCTGGATGAGAACACCACCAGGAGATTACATGTTCCCAACCTTAGACATAATTTTTGTGGAGTGGAACTAAAGAGGACTCAGAAGCATGTAAAGATTTGAGAGTGTAAAGGTACGAAAGCAGAAAAGATGAGCCATCGTCTCAATCTCATGCACTGGTTCTTTGCTCTGGGTTGCTCCCCTCACAGCCTCTGCCACCAGTTGTGTGTGGCAGCCCATGTACTGCTATGGGGTAGGATGAGTTCAAGCAGGCTTGTCCACCACCCTGTCTCTAATGAATTACCAGCTAGTGTGAAAGTAGCTGGCAAACCTTGCAAAGCTTCCCATCACAGGACAGCTTGGCAGGGACGTGGTAGGACTGCAGGAGATGATGGGCTGTCAGGTCTTTGATGACCACTGGGAGATATTTACCAAACAAGCAAAGCCTAATAGTGGTCAGGGAGCTAAGTCTCCCTCTGGCTGCTGTTCATTACTGATCCCTTCACCCTGCTTGATTGCATTAATTATTTCAGGGCTCTGTCTGTTCCTTCTTTACACAGAGGTCCTGTCTTGTAGTGGGGAGGTCTGGCTAAACACCTTGTTGATGCATCAGGCATTTTTAGAATCGATTGCAGAATCTATCTATGAAAGTTCCTAGTGTGTTAACAAGTGAGGGATTAAAGGTAAAATTGGCCTAGCTGAAATTAAGCTGCATTCAGGAACACCCCTGCCCTGCAAAACCACTGCCATACTGCAGAATAATAGCACAGAAAGAAAACTCTGCCCTCCATGCCCTTATGAAATAAATTGTGGAGTTGCCTGTGGGAAATGTGGGATGAATTTGAGCCCTGTCACTTTGCTGGGAGGTGACCCTATTTAACTGTGATTTGTATCTCTGGACATACAATATTTACAGGAAAAGGGGCTTTGAGAAGCTCAGAGAAGAGCTGCAGGACCAGTTTTGTGTCTGATCTTGGCTCAGATGGAGTCCACAGACAGCTTTGGGCTTCAGTTTCTTTGTAAAATGATCTGTGAAGTGCAGTTGAGAGCCCAGAGAAATCAGCTTATAGCCCCTGGGGCAGCTACTGCCTAACTTGCATCACCTCTAAACACAGTGTGGCAGGCCCCCTGCTTCAGACCTGACTGCTTTTCTCTTTTATTGTCTTAGTTACCACAGGAACTACACTTGGCATCAACGGAGCCATGGAGCTGCTTTTCAAAGTCATCACCCCCTACAGCAAGAGACACATCAGGACAGTCAGGTAGGCAGGAGCCCCAAGGGAACTCATCTTTCCAGGACAGCAAGAATAAAGGTTTGGTTCCACCTGAAGAGACAAAGAAATCAGAAGTGGATACACAATTTCCACTCACTTTAAATCTGCAGGGTTTTTAAGAAGCAGAAATAGTTCCCTGAAGGACACGTTAATGCTGTGATTCATCATATGATTCATGCTGGTGACCATTTATTTGTAGTATACCTTATACAGTGATGGCAGTTTGATTGTAAGGTATTGTTCTTTAGTTCCCAGCCAGGACTGGGGTTTGAGAAGCATCTGCTGGCAGCAGACAGACCGCTTTAGCGAGAACCTTCTGTCACCACAGGCCCAGGGGCAAGTAGGGTGGAATCGTGGCACTGGTGCCTCATCCTCCTTCTGCAGACAGTTGTGACTAGGTCATCGTGATATTTTTGCAGTATGACAGTTCTTACTGATATTAATCTGGGTCTGTTTTTAAGCCCAGCCCAAATATTTCAAATTGTTTCTTTCTGAACACAGCAAGTCCATTTTATATCTCCATCTTAATGCTGAACTTTAGTCTCCAAGTTGTCCGCTCTGACCACTTCCTCAGATGCCTTTGAAGGCAAACTTTGTAATGTGGAAAGCATCCACAGAACGGCATAACACGTTTCTGTAGCTTGCTCATTACATACAGGAGGAAGAGTTTACTGCTATGAGCTGTGCCCACACAATCACATTTGCTTAAGCAACACAGAACCTGCCAGTTTCAGGATATCTGAGCACCCTCCAAGGTGCCCCTCTGGCCTCATGTTATAACTCTAATCTTTAAGATTTAGGAAACCTGAAGAGCTGCTTTATGTATGACAGGGGTGTCCAGGATGAGTTAGACCCAGAGGTTTGTTTGGCTTTTAAGGCAACCAAAAATGATGGATGGGTCCATGCCTGTGCTTCACTAAATGAGCAAATTCCACTCAGTTCCTTGGTTTTATTCCTATGGAAGTGTTGGCTATGATTAGACTAGTGTTAGTTCTACTTCTGCGATGGCCTCATAGATCAGGATCTGTGTGTAATGGGACTTGGGCCTCAATCAGTTCTTCCTTAAGCAATGGGGCTGGCTGCATAAAGGCTTTTTATATGGATTTTGTGCAAAGCTGCTTTTTCCTTTCACTGTTTGCTCTGAGGGAAGTTGAAAACTTGGTATCTGTCATGTGTTTCTAAGCTGGCTTTTTGCTGAGATTCATTTGGAGATGCAGGTAGTGCTGCTGAGGGTTGTTGTAATATAGGCTAGAATATATGGCCTAGAATACTCACTTCTAAGCAGCAAGGGAAAGAAACAGACTTTAGAAAAACACACTGCTTTTGATTTCGATGATAGTAGATTGTCAATGTGTAATATTTGGGGTTTTCTGCCTTTTATGTGATGTACAAGAATAGTTCTGAACTCTTTTGTGGATCTTTTTTGTCCATTTGGGACAGGCACACACAAGAGAATCTACACTTAAAATTCCTCTCAATAAAATTCTAGTTTTATTGCTAATAAGCCATTTTATTCATTACTGAAAAGAATGGATTCATTTTCCCTTTGAAAAAAGGTACCTTATACATCAATTTTTGTTCACATGAACTTCCTATTTGCTAGGTTGCTTTCCTAATTTCTTTTTTTGTCTAAAACATTTGTGCTCTTCTTAAAACTTCTTTGGATGAGGGTAAAAATGAAGGATAAAGGCTTTTCTGAGATCTAGCTCACAGAAGAAGGTGACTTGACTCTCACCTACACTTGGTTTAACAATCAAGAACCATAAATCAGCTGAAGCCTGGTAGCCACTCAGCTGGCCTGCCTAAGGCTTAAAGCTGCTTGTTTCATTTAGGACTAACTAGGAACAGCTGAGAGGGTCAACGGCTCAAGGGAGACAGTCTGCTTTACATCAGAAGAAGCACACAAACCTGCTTTGGGTTAAAAACATGTTTGCAACCTATTTAAAGGCATTAGTTTGTTATTATTCAGTGCTTGCTTGCAGTCCTTTTGGAAACGCTGCTCTCACTGGGGATAAGCAGCTTCAAGAGATGTCGCTAACAAGAATGTAGGCTCTGAGACCAGAAATCCAAACTGTAGGGTTGATTACAGCTCTTCTTTCCCAATGTTGCCTGGGACAGCTATGATCTGAAAATCCCAGGCATCTTCACAGTTCATCAGCAAATGAAGGTGGGTACATGTGAAAATGTCTTCCTATCTTTTTGAGCTCCTCTTGTTGAAAATGTGTAGGGTGACTGGGGGGAAAGCTTATGGATGGGTTTTCTGGGATGGGGAGAAAGACTAAAAAGTGACTGTGTGCTTTGGTTTGGCATGTTCTCTTGGCCATATGATGCTGGTGTAGCTCTTCCTAAGGTTGCTGTGGCTATCCTGAAATCGGGAGTGGGTTACTTCGGTGTTAGTTAGTTGGCCACAAAACAAAAACCTCAAACTGCTTCTTTATGGCTGTCAGTACTGAACTTGAAAAGAACATTAGTCTGTAACCTGCTTATGGAGGAGTACTCCAATGTCCTCTCTCTGATCCTCCCTTTGTGTTTGCTCTTGATGCTTTCTCTCCACTTCATAACTATGTGCCACCATGATTTGCCTTCCCACTTGGAAGGAACAGAAGGCAACTGTGGGGGCTGAGGTTATGCCTGTTCTTTGATCAGCTGCCAGGAATGCAGCATTGAAAATGCACCACTTCTCTAGTGGGTGCACCCGCATTCTCCTGTCCTGGGCAGCAGAAGGCCAAGGTCACTTTAAGAATCTGCCCTGGAGAGTGCACTATGAGAGCTATTTATTTAGCCAGCTAAGATGTGGAAACAAGATACATATTTCTATTTATTTTTCCTGGTGGCAAAGCTATGGGTTATTTAGAAATAGTCTCCAATGCTCCAATTGACCTCCTCTGGGTGCATGCCAAGTAACTCTGATTCCCTCTGAGACTGTGACCCATGGACTTTATTGGTCTTAGTTAGGCATTTTAAGTCTTCAGGTTGCTGGTACCATAACTGTATGGATCTAGCCAGGACTACCCATATCTGAAAGAAAAGCCACATGAACAAGTGTGAAACTTGCTGCTGTTTATAGAGAACTCTTGGGTTAAGCACTGTGAAATACAAGTAAGATGGAGGCTCTAGACTGAGAGACAGAGATAGTTCTTCAGAGACAGTTTTTTGATACCTTTTATAGGGGCAGTTTAAAATAAAGCCAGATGATCTGTTTTTCTCAGTTCTGTTTATGTCGGTAGCTGGGATATCTGATACGAGTGTACGTGTGGGATGCTCAAATCTTCACTCCATCAACACCTACTCTAATGCAATATCCCTGATGCCCCATCCAGTGAAATGGTTCCTGCTCCTTTCACCTTCCACCTCACTTATTCCCCATATTTTCCATATCTTCTACCAATTCTCTTAGTGCCCAGTGTCCCTTGCAACTTGTTCATTTTCCCAAGTTCTGAGAGATATTTGGATGTGTTGTTGGCAGATGGATGTGGAATGTGTCAGTGGCAGAGGTTTGCTTTCTGGTCATCTAGGAGCTGGGGCTCTTCTGTATGACTGTCTCCAGGTGGCCAAGCATCGTTTCAGGTTGCTGGTATGTCAGGCCAATGGCTTTGTAAGTTCTGTGTTGTCTGTGGCTTTATGTTGTGCAGGCCTCTTCTAGGACTCTTCAAGCTGAAGATAGATTATCAAAGTCAGTGAAAATAAATTAAAACAGAATTTGTGATAATTTCGTATTAGAAGATCTGTGTCTCACAAAGTGGCAAATGCTGGTGTGACTTGTGCCCAAGTTGTTCCCTCTATTATGTTGTATTTTTCCTTTGTAAAAAGGTTGATGAGCAGCTGTTTTCCTGCAGTTTTATTAAAATCAGTTTAGAGAGTCTTTTAAACGTCTTTGTTTCTCAAAGCTCTTTGTGGGTATATCTATTTACCATTAACCAGCTCTGCTCAGTGTGGTTAAGTGTTCACATAAACCTCATACCAGAGACTGCAAGAAGAATGAGTATTTGTCAGATTTAAAATCTCTCTCTTAATAGTCACAAAACTTGGCTTTCTGCACTGGGCTGTTCCAGGAAAGTTTGACTGCTTAATTAAAAGTGGAAAGTGGATAAAAATGGTCTGGGAATGGTGCCAAATTAATTCACTAGAAAATGTGATATGCAGAAATTATCTTTCTTTGCTCATGTCCAGCATTGCCTGCTTCTGACATCTGATCACAGTTCTTCTTATGTTTCATGCTTATTGGATGGTTCCAGCTCCTCAAACACTTGCTGTTAATCTGCCTTTCTCCTAAGGGGAGTAAATCCTCTCATGTAACGATTTGATTTGAGGTGGATATCTGAACTTCTCATGTACTAAAGGAAGGAAGAAAGAGGCAAGTTCTCTTCACCTGTAACAAATGTTTGCCTCTAGAAATCTGAGATGACTTGAAAGTATTTAATTCTTTCTGCTGAGTGGAAGATGAGTTTGGAGTGGTAAAGTAGTATGATGGGCATTAAGGTTGGGTCAGGTAGATGATTGCTGAGAGAGATGTGGAAAATATAGTCCTCTCTAACTAATGTCATGGCTAAAAACTGAAAAGGAAGGTGATTCGAAGTAGGAAGTGACTCAAGAATATGAAACATGCAAGAGTAATGGTGACTCTCTTGCTATGGTCAAGAAGTGATTCCTGTATTGCGTACTTCTATCGCTTCTGTTTGAGCCGAGAGAAAGATTTTTACTGTTGCCTCTGAAAGCACAGCTCATGCAAGTGAAGTGAGGAATGTCAAGGTGATCAAGAGAGCATGTCACACCTAAAAACCCAAATCTGATGGGTCTGTATTTGATCAAACCTTGTATCACATTGACCAGGATAATATAAGGGCCCTGGAAATGCTGAAGAGGTAAGTCATAAGGCTGTATATAGCTCAAAAATAGGCTTTGGATATATGAGTATATACATATATTACTCTGCTTTTCTATGAAACCTATTTTGTTTGCACAGAAGTGAGATTCTGTTTTCTCATCTTGGGAGCGGTGCTTTTGATGCAAGATAAAATGTAAGTGTTAAGCTCATAGTGTTGAAAAGCGACCAAGCTGCCACATCAGCAAATGCTTGTAAAAGTGATCTCCTGTGACCTTCACAACAACAGAAGAAATCAGAATGGCAGTGGGCTATGTCTGTTTTATACAAAAAGAGAGGAGACATATAGCAGGGATGACCTGAACACTGGAGTTATCTCTTCTGTGAAGATTGATGTTGAGACACATGGAAGAGTTCCAATTGCAAATGCATCCTAGACCCAGTGCAAGCAGTTAGAATTTCCTCAGCCTTAATCCTGAATAACTTCTTGCTGGTAGACCACTACATACATTTGTGCTGCAATTCCATCTTCTGGATTGTCCTCCCTTTTCA